>VACF01001938.1:21296-141120 GCA_006891605.1 Pleurozium schreberi | reverse complement strand
AAACATGGTTATATGTAAAATAGCATGCTATATATTATCAAATTTTACCTTTATTTAAAAAATACCATGTCTTTCAATCAATTTTATAAGTTTTGTATAGCCCCCTGTTAAATAGGTGATTATCGCACATGTATGCCAAATATTACATTGACTGCCCCCCCCCCCCCGAGTGTAATAAACATTCTACACCTAATATTTTTTAATTTCCAAATATATTGAAGATAGAGTTAAATAAAGGCCTTCAAAGTTTATTGTAGAGTAGAGATTCCATAACTACACGCAAACTACCCACATACTAAAATTCCTCATAACTTTCATCTCATTAATCAAAATGGAATAATTCAAAGCTTACTTTATATATATGAATTTTGAAAATCAATTTCAAAATTTTAATTCTTAAAACTTTCTCACCATGAAGTCAAAAGTTACAAAAAATGTCAGGACTTAAAGCTAATTTTTGGGCACATGCTGTGTGAATTTTTTTTTTTTTTAAATATCCATTTTTAGTGAGTTGCCCAACATTGCTACGTTGCTAAAAAAAAACATGCTTTAGGGCTTTAGGGTTTAAATAACTATGTAATTAGTGTTTAGAAAATCATTCACATTTAAGTATAGGGGGAGTTTTGTATGGATTTTTATGGATAGTCATAGTGTCAACACTCTATATTTAAAYTTTTATTTCAAATATATAAACTTCTGCAAGAAAAAAAAATTACTCTATAGTAAATAGATATGATAATAAGTGTTCCAAATTGATGTTTCATATATCATTAATGTATTATAAGTGTGAATTAGGGACCTTTTTGTTGTTTGAAATGGTTCATATTTTCAAATGTTCCTTTTAAGCCTTACTTTATTGTTTCTTCAATTTTTTGGGCTAATCCCTTGGATATGGAAACTTCAACATGGGTGTAATTTTCAATAGAACATTATACAAAAATATGTGATCATTCTAAAATAAAGTTATTTGTAAAAATTACAACCATTTCTTCAGAGATTAAAAATTAGATTATGCTTATCTCCAAAAGAACCAACCACACAAGATTTGAAGCTAATGCAACCCAAATGGCGTTTAATAAGTAAATAGGAGTGATAGCTTGTTTTGCTAAAAAAAATAGATACATTTGTTTTTAAGTGCAAAATTGTAGTCCATTTTAAACTTGCAATTCACTTGAATGTGCCATCAATTAACCATATCTAAACTTGGAATCATACAAACATTGAACTCAATCAGATCCTACATCAAGCCTCTTACAAACTACACCTATAGTAAGTCCTATTGAATTTAATTTACATTTGAGCATGGTTCCTATGAAGCCTCCTATGATATGTTAAATCTTGTTGGTAATCAAAATAATATTTTAAATTCTTGTAAAATAGCCTAAGATTTTTGCACACCAAATGGAATAAGGGTAAACTATCAATTTTCAAAGTGACAATAATTATAGAAATACCATATTTTTTGACTGTTTTAATATTTACTGGACTAAGTAGTGAGTACTTGTTTGCAACAAATAATTTAGACGGAGTATTGCATAATTAACCACTATTGATTGATTGATCGATTGATTTTTTTTTTCTGAAACTAATGGAACAGAATTTCAAACCAGTTCAAACTTGAAATTAGCCCTTGCAATGCAATTCGGTCCGTTTCATTTGTTTACATAAAAAATAAAAAATAAAACATAAAAATCTTCGTCACTAACTTGATCATGGCAGTGCGACATTACTCACCGTAGTAGTACTGGACTACTGATACAGCGACTTTGGTCCCAAATTATTGGACCTGTCAAACATGGCAGGATGAGCCCAATTAATTAGCTGCAGACTTTTGGTTGTTAGAACTGCCTTCATGGTCACCGGAGGTCTGGAAGTCTGTAAGAGCATTATGAATGAATCTGACTTCCCAAATTGTCGCAGATGAAATGAATTGCTATGTACATGGTTTTATCGTTGGTGGAAAAAAAGGAGAATCCACGTCATCAGAGATCAAGTTCACAATGTGGACGGTGCACATCAGCGTTACAAAGGTGTCTGAACATTTTGAAATTTTGAAACCAAAAATGAACAACCAAAGAGATTCATGAATAACGCAGTCTTTTATTTTCATTTGCAGCACATTAGTTAGTAGTTCTCTTAGCGTTAAAATTCGAATTAAAACATCTATGAAACTTTGTACTTGAATCAATACAAATTTTAGTACATTTATTGTTTCATAAATTTGTGACATTCCAAAATTACTATCAGATGATGAAGAACAAAATCTGTAAAACCAGCACAATATCTTTTTCAAAAACTTCTCATGTAAGTTAGAAGCCATACTTAGGTGAACAAACTTACGTCAACTTCCAGACATGAGTAGTACTCCGTATTTCTGTTGATCATAAGCTTACTGAACGACTTTAACTGTTGTAAGTTTATTCCAAGATTCTCTTTTGCTGCAACCCATGTCACCACTTTGCACCCACTTTACAATTTTCAGTTTTTTTTGGCTTAAAAGAAATGACAAATTCTTTGAGTCACACACACATAACACGTTTTAGAGTTGCCAAGGGACTTCACCCGGGCTAAGACGGACTCAAACGTCTGACATCCCCTACCGGTGGACAGCAGCCATACAGTAGCACTCACTCAACGAGCTAGCGTTCAACCGTGACTACAGGTCTTCTTCTACTGGAGTAACTTTTGTAGTGCATCCCACGTCACATGAGCTCAAGAGTGTGCCCTTGAAAAGAATCTGAATTCCTATCCAAGAGCGTTAAGGAAGGTCCTCAGAAATGTTATGAATGCGCCCAACTTTTTCGCTGTCTTTCCCAGGTCTGCTCAGGCATGTCCCTATAAATAATGATTCGCCATTGCTTTTTAGCTCCAAAATCACAAGAAAACCAATGATGCCCCCAGCGAATAATTCATGAATCATTGTTCGGAAGAATGGTACACGAAATGGAGGGTGGATTGCAGCCCCACGTCACACATTTCATTTCTCTAACGTTAGAAGCATGATTATTGCTTAAATGACTTTGTGATTTAATTACGTCGTTGTTGCTTGCTTGATGGATGCAGATTCACAGTCGACGACAAGCCCATTCGCGTGTTCAAGAACCAAGAGGACCTTGGCATGGCGTATCCCAACGGTAAGCCCATGGGCTTGTACGCGAGCTTGTGGAACGGCGACCAGTGGGCCACTCAAGGCGGTCTGGTCAAGCTCAACTGGACGCATGCGCCATTCATCGTTTCCTTCAAGGAGTTCAGCACCTTGGACGGGTGCGTGGTGACCAACAACGACATCAGCCCGTGCACTGCCACCACCACCCATTGGTGGGAGGCTTCCGCATACCAAACCATCGACCGGAATCAAGCGGAGCAAATCCTTTGGGTGAAGCAAAATTATGAAGTTTACGACTACTGCGCAGACACCCAGAGATTCCCAACGGAACCAGCGGAATGCGCTCGAAATGTACCGCTGCTGTAAATAAGTTGGGCTGCTTTCCACGTACGAGGCCGGCTTCACTCTTGGGTTCCCATTCCATTAAAAAAAAAAAGCTTATCAACAGGATCAAATTCGTATTCAAATTTCAAGTTCGGCTTTCCACCCGGATGATTCAGTTGCAGCAGTTAATATGTGAGCAATATWAAATTACTTGAAATCACAGGTTTAGTAGAATTCCTGAATCAAGATAGCATTCGGGTGTTCGAGCTAGCTAAGCTAGGTCAAATTAATTAATGGTGTGCAGCGGCAATTGATATTAGTTTAGGTGAGAAAATAAGCACATTGTTTATTGAATTATTATTGGGAGGAATTTGTTGAAGGTTGGACGTTTTCTCTGGTCAGTCAGTCTGTATCAAGTATTCCTTAAGAAGGAAGCTTGTGCTGCGGTGTGTACTGTACAAATTGTTGCAAACTTGGGAGGTGCTCATATGTGGATCAGCACTTCACAATTCATCAATAAAGTGGAATGCGATGCTTTTCAGCACAGATCATTGTTTCCACTTGCGGTGACTGTAATTCTTAGTGCCAACTCCTTTTTCAAAACTGCCCTATTATGGAAGGTAAGTGATTGGGAGTATATCGGTCACAGCTCTTGTGGCTTTCCAATGTATCAAGCAAGTAAATTACTGTAATACTGAGAGAAGATAAGTACACGGAGAATTGTTTGCGGCCCCTAATAGCTTAGAAATCTCAGACAAGTGCTCCCAGGAGATGCAATTGGGAATGGGACACTTCGGCCAAAGTATACATGCTGTAAATCGTCCCCAATCCAATTGCATTCCCTACTTTTGGTCCCAGTTGTGCCCTCTTGCCCTTCAATTGTAGTGAAAACTCAAAAGGCTTGGTATGATGACAACTTCATTGTGGAATTGGTGTTGAAAGTGTTGAAATTGGCTTGAATAGTCACCATTTTATAAACTTCATTGGACACCAGCACACAATTTCTACACAAGACCAAAGGTTCATTCATTATTCCACCATCTTGAGGGACACTTTTGGATTTCCGTTGCAATTGTGTAAAAGAGTCACATTTCAATCCAAATGGACAAGAATGGAAAGCTATATATGTTTCTGTTTCGACCAGCTACAGTGAGTGCCGTTTTGCTCAGAAATGAGTTGACTGAAGTACATGCAAAAAACTCTCTAGTGTGTTGTTCTGTTGCACCCAAAAACTTGTGAAACTGACCAGTCTCAACCTGTGCAGTGACCGAAAGGAAGACAATGGGTCATCCTCCCTTCCCTTCCCTTCCCTTCCCTCTTCCAGTTGTGTCAGTCTGCTTTTTCTGTGAATGCATGCTGTTGGTGGCAGCCATGTAAGAAAAAAGGAACCCCATTAAGTTCGAGGAGTGCACTTGGATCGCACGATTCTGTCATCCCACTGTTCACAGTTGATAATAATTCACACATTCAAGTGGATACAATGACACCAACAGGACACAAGCAGCGCAGTGAGTCTGGTGCAGCACCCGCACCCGGCCGCTTCTGCTACCACGCCACAAGACGATCAGGTAACTTAACGGTCCTCTGCAGTTCTATCATTCGAACTTCTAACCTTCTGTGAGGAAGGACAGTGAAGGTRAGCTTAGGGTTGGCCATCAAAAACCTAATCTGGTCCCTTGCTCGGGCGCTCTGTTTGGTTTCTGTGTCGGTCCCTTCTTGTCAGGCCACTTATGCCTGGCAGGCTTGTATTTTATTTCTTATGGCAATGAAGTTCCGTTTCATTTGTTCCAAGGAAAAAAATACTAAAAAAACCCTAATCACTGAAATCCCTAAAAATTGATCATGACAGACTGACCACAGTATAACACTCCCGAGGAAAAATTCAGGGTACTGAATGATTTCTTCCTCCAGGCCTAGCTGATGCTTTGAAAGGCCATGTACAATAATAGCCCCTACTAAGTTAATGTGAGCGAACWAGATTTGAAATAGTGTCAAAGCGGGCTCGAGCTAGGTCATGCAGGTCACCTTTTTCAGGATCTAATAAAAAATTCTAACAAAAAATCCTCTACCGAACTGACTCTCATCGGCCTGTGATTATTATACATACATCAAGGTGTGTTCACAAGGAAATTGCACGAGTTCTAGCGATCATTTCCTTAGCTGCAATAATAACCCTCAGTTTTGAAAATTCGCTCAACTAACTTACCATTGTATTTTTACAAATGTAGATAATAATGAATATCAAATTTGGGACCAGTCCTCCATACTTTTGGGTAGGACTTCGCACCTTCCATGCCCTGCAAAACGCCAGGTCTGTACAGCAACAGGTCCTCTACCATCAGTGTGAGGCTAATACCTACCCCTACATATTCTTACTCAAAATGTTCAGCCTTGATTCATGTGAGACTAGGAATGTTTTGGAGTACTCTGAAAATTTGTATTTTATTTATATATATTGTTCAAAAAATGCATGAGATGAGAACCTATTATTCTCTTATGAGCAACGAGGTGTAGATACCAAAGACCTATTTGAAACCATTCAAGTGCAGAGTCAAAATCACAATTAAAATTAATTTATTCAATTTTTTATATTATTCCTAACAAATTTTGGAAATTGTATGAATTTTTAAACTATAATTTTGCAATTTTTGTGATTATTATTTTTCAATACTTGAAGATTCCTTAAAGTGTCATATAGACACATCTTTGTATTGTCTTCCAAAAGACTCATAGATATCCAATAAAGGTTTTCTCTATTATTTTATATCCATATATAAAGTTGAACAAATGATGTGCATTGATGATATTAGTAACGCTTAAAAGGCCCCCTATAGGATTGAATTGGGCACAAAAGATATTAGATATTTTTATCTTATTAAATTTTAACACTCAATTCCCTATAATTGTATTTTTTAGTGCTATAAGATAAATGCGCTTCAAAGTGCATTTCAAGAAATGTTCTAACATGATGTGTAGAATTTGTTCAATGAAATGTATACTCAACATAATATATTCTCAAGATACACATGGATTGTGTTACACTAAATAGTGAAATTAGGTTACCTCAAACTAATTTCTCAACATTCTCCATTGCATGAATATTTATTGTTTATTTATAAAAATTTACTACTTTTGAATTAAGTATTTTTGTAATTGGGATTCACAACCCGCCATGTGTACAAACAAAAATACTTGTAGAAATATTTGTTGACTATGATTGCTTGTAAAGTAATTTTATTGAAATAAGGCAACCTAATTGTTACGGCAACCTAGTTTTACTACTTAGTATTGAATAGAGACAAGAGATGAATGCACTAATTACCTTATAAAATAAATTTAAAAATACACATTGAAGTTAAGGTGAAGGAAAAAAATTTATGAGTAGGGCTATGTAGGTACATGACCACCATCCCAAAAAATTAGAAATCTCCAAAGTTCCCAAACTTCCAAAATTTACTAAAAACATTTCATGTCTTGGTGTATCATATACACTAAATCGCGAGAACTTGTTGACAACGGAAAAATGCTAATGTGTAAGCATGAAAATGTGAGCACTTAAACYTTGAGAATATATGCATAAGTAAACCTCTTACAACCATTAAAGGTTCTTATATTATAAACACCTATATACAACATAGTTACTCTATAGTAATGATGTTTTTTATAGTATACACACCTATAATATTTTCAAATTGTTTACTACAATAGGTCTTTATAATTTCAAGGACGGTTTATGCTCATTCTATCTTAGGTCATTTTAAATCTTTATATTTGACCACAAATTTTTAAGCAGTAGATAAGTATTTAAGGATTTTAAAAACAGATTTTTTATTTTTCAAATGTATATATATAATGAGGGTGAATTCTCTATAATATTTTGATGAAGGTAGTGGATTGTTAGTGGCAAAAAAAAACCTCGATATAATAGTACATATTTTGTGTTATATTAAATTTTGATACAAAACTAGTGCAAATGAAGCATTTCTGTGCACTTAAAGTGCATATTGGGATTGTATGTATTTTAGCGTGCAATCATCCATTTGGTAAACACTAATGAGATTTCTATTTTATTATTTCTATTGAAAAACTTTTTTTTGAAGTATTTTTTAAATTAGTAATAATTTAAACTTACAAACTAATAATGCATTTAAATTAAAAAAGTATTACAAATCAAATATATGTGATAAGATGGAGTGGTATATTGTTGTAAGAATCAACAATGTTGTTCATTTGTATAATAGTGGTAATAAATGAGCATTGTCTTGGAATTATTGGACTTGAGTGGTAGTTTAGAGATTTTCCATTATAGGTGCCACGTCCAACAACTTTGGAGTCATTGGATGTGTCTATCACACAAAGATATAAGAGTGAAAAAATTCATGTTTGTATTGTAAGCTACAATTTGGGGTTTGGGAGCAGTTTTACTTTCCAATTTTACTAAATGGTAGATTGTTTTTTTGTTGTGATCTTTCATGCCAAAAGTAGGGAGTGGAAAGCCACTAGTAAGAACTAAAGTGTTACAATAAAAAAAAACAAGGTGTAAATGTGTAGGAGCCCAGGACAAACAAAAAGGATATATGAAGCATCTCAAAAAATTAGGCAATAATGTAAGTGACGTGAGCTTGGACATGAAGCGACTTTGGAAAAGACGTGGGTGACGACAAAAACGACATGAGGTGGTGTTTGAAGGGATATAAGTAACGTCATATGTGGTAATGAAAAAGACATCCAGACGAGTGTCTACTTGTAACATGAAACTTACTGTTCAATTTGAACAAAACATACCATACGTGTAGGTCAGTTTTGTAAATAACTCAGGAAAATTGTTGAAATAAAAAAAATTATTTACAATCATTTTTAAAAATCTAAAAAAATTATTCTTGAGAAAAATCAGAAAAAATAACACACTTACGCATGAATAGAAAGAATCAATCCAAAATTAGGAGAAAGTGCCAAAAAGCAAAAACTTCCTATCCGCTTGCCAAATTTTCGAACTGTGAAAAGTAAAATATTTTGGCATCAACCTGCCGAAACTAAGTTTTGCATATAGTAAGGTAGAAACACTCATTAGCGTCCATGTTCCCAATCTTGTACCGTAGACTAGCACTAATGCGTCCTTAGACTTTAGTTCATTTGTCCTGCAAATGCTTTACTCTGATTCATTAACGTATTTGAAGGACACCTATATAATTTTAATTTGCTTACTATTGATTTTTGCAGATTTCAGATGAGGGGCCACCTATGTGACAATTTCAGTGGTTTTGGGAGCTGGCACTTTGAAGTTTGAAAAATCACACATATTTTATATCACCTCCAAAAAATCTTTATTTATTTATTTTTAAATTCATGATTTTCATTCACTAACACTACGAGAACATTATTTCTAGAAAACAATGCCTCCAACTATGCTGAATTGCTTGTATGGACRGTTTGGGTTCTTCCACCATAACATTCTTGATCCAATGTTGGGATCTCTCGGCCTTCTTGACAAGCAAGACACCTCAACAATAAAATATACAGAAAGCAATAAGGTAAAATAGCCCACTGTAGTCAGAATTAGAAGTCGGCCCTCATGCCATTGCTGAAATTTTTCAAATTTTCTCCCACGTAAAGACAATTGTGAGAAATAGTGAGAGCAATTGAAATGAAATCGTATTTTTTAGACAAAGTATGAATTAGTTATGAATTTTTGAAGTGATCTACCCAACAGAGTTAGCAGGCTACCTAATAATCAACAAAAACTATATCCAATATGCTCATCTTAATCACCTAAAGTAGTCACAATAATTTGTAATGTGGAAGGCCCTGAAAAGTCACTTTTACAGTGATTTACACCCAGAAAGTAGTGTGCTCCTAATGAGGTCACTAATCACTCAATGGGGTCTAGGTTAGACATTGATTATGGTCTGCAAAACTGTCATGGGGTCATTAGGTGTCCACTATGGATCATCTCGCAGCAATGGGATGATTTCTTTATACAATATCTCGGAAGGACAAATCAAGAGCAGACACAAACTTGATCTGAACCTCCGAAAAGGTATCCCAGCAAAGGAATACCTCTCTTCTCGGGGATTTCAAAGGTTGTTATAAATCACTTGCCAAGAATATTATAGATATATTGGAAATACTTTGGAATAGTGAACACATGCTATGGACATGGTGAACTTGCTAGATTCATCATGGTAAATTCATCATTGTTTAGCTAGTATTTTTATAACAATACAATATGTGAATCCAAATCTGCCATGCTTTCATTGCTTTGCAAGGGTTGCWGGTTTCAATTCTTGACCAATGCTTTTGACACCACATCTGTTGGAAGCCCCTTCCAATCATCTTTAGACACATATGACTATCATATGAAATATGCTAAAATGAGTTTTAAAGTGGTCAATAATGTGGAAATATCTTGAAAATGACAATAATATTCTTGCATATTCGTAAGGAAATACGTATTATAATCTTATATTCTTCCGATTGTGTTAATGGACCCTCCCAATGATTTCTTCAAATGCCAAAGATAATGTTTTCTATCCCTTTGTATGGTAGTGTTTTCCCAAATACAATTCTTTTGTACTTACAAGGAGTTGGCCATTGTTGTCACATTGGCTTTTGTCAAGACTTGTAAAAAATGGATTTTAAAGGGTTAGTAAACAAGGTCTATCTAGTCCAATGAAAATTAAGTTATATTGTTTTGGTATAATAGGAAAAATAAATAAATTAGAGTTATTGATTTATTGTCCATCTACTTTCATCTATTTTTTAAAATCCAAATTGATCCAAGTCTAGATTATTCAAGCAAAACATTTGCCTCATTTACATCCATGCTTATTGCTTATATTTGACCATCCTAGTATTGCAATGCTTGGTGACCAAGATGATGAAAATTTAGGAGGAAGGTGCAAAGATGAGGTTTGAATAGCCTTGGAAGGTGAGGGTTTAGGAGGCAACACAAAGACAATTCAAACTAAATCATTGCTTCAAAGTTACATGGATGGACCTAATTGTGAGAAAATGTTGGATTTGTTTACCACCCACTCAAAGTCACGCAATCCATGTCAAATAAACACCATTCCTTCCAAAATAAACAAAAAAATCTCATAATCATATTTAGAGAACAACAATGCAAGCACTTGAGTACAAAGACATGAGCCTACGGGCAATGAACCTAGTTGTAGGTCTATACCTAAATACAACCATTTGAAGATGTTTATAACTATTGTGCCTATAACATATAGACACTATAACAAAGAAAGATTTTATAACATAAGTATCTATAACATAGACACCTACAACCGTAATAGGTGTCTATAATATAGACTCCTAGGCATAAATCCTAGGCTCACATGCAAGCACTCTCCATTTAGAGACAAGTACTAGTACCAATATGAATACAAATAATCACAAAAACAGTCTGACGTAGTCGAGACATTGCCACATCAAAAATATTTATTAATTAATTTTTAAATATATTTTACAAACAATTGGATTTAAAAAAAAATAGTTTTCAATTTTTTTATAAAAATTTGAAAAAATTAATTAATTTTTTAATTCAAAAATTCTAACAACTCTGGCTAGTATTCAATTTTTGGACAACAAGGTGAATAGTCATGAAACGGACCTCCTTTGCCCTCAAATCTCCCCTAATGAGCACATTAAACTTTTGAAATATACACCAATAGTATAATTTTACTTATAATGGGTCTACTACCATTTTGCCCATAATGGGTTCAATTACCGTAAGTTGTGCTTGAAAGTTGCTTCTAGTGAGCAAAGTGTGCGAGGAAATAGTACATGTATTTCTATCCTAGCTAGCATGTTGGTAGCATACAGCTACCAAATACTCAATAAAAGAAACAACAATACAAACTTGTTTTGTTAATTTTGATGGAATTTGTATCTATTAAGGTAGTTCTGGACTCAATATGCTTTTGATAGAGGTATTTGAAATATTATGGCTTGTTAAATGTTGAGCTTTTGTTTTTAATCCAATTTGGGATGCATGCATCTAAAGTATTGAAGTCATTGTCCAAATGAACTCGAATGTGTTTAATGAAGGTGAAAGAAGAGTTTTAAAGTAGGGTTATAAACCAAAATAGAACATGACTTTTCATATACTTTTATTACCAATTGCATAGTCCTATTAAAAAGATTGAATATACATTAGATAGAGTAGAATATAATAATGTTTGTCTACCTTACAAAATTGAGGTGTTGTTCTTCCTACACCTACTATTGTCCAACAAAATAAAAAACTACCAAATTCTCTATGCCAAAAATATCTTGAATAATTATAGACATTGAATTGAGGGTGGATTCCATGAAGGATAAATGATGGAGAACAATATTGTGAACTTATGCACTCTCTATCCATTACATTACCTTGTTATTTTTGTGAAAATCACTATTATACAATAAACTATGTTAGCTTGAGCTCTTCAAATAACAAGCTACTCAAGCTCCCTCACATTCACCATAAATGTAGAATTTGTCAATGTTTGGTATCATCCCTCTAATTTAAAGTATGTGCACCTATAATTTTCATGTTTTACAATGGAGAAAAATTATTATTATAAAACATAGGTTGTTTTTATCAAATTTTTTTGGCATTTAGAAGAAGATTCCAATGCACTTTATAGCACATGAATAAGTTATGAATTTTTCAAATTAGTGTCTTTAGGTGTATCAAAATTCAACAATAGGCTTTTGTAGATGCATGTTTTGATTGTATACATCTTGTGCAATCAATATCTAGGAAATAGTGATGCTTGTGGGTCCAAACATAGGTGTTTCATGTTGAGCAGTGTTGATTATGGGTGCACACAAGGTAAAAATACACAGTATTGCCCTTGTACCCACTCCTACATAATAAATTTTTCATAATTAAAGTGACCCTCAAAAGTGCTATTATACTATCTCCATGCTTAACTATGGCCGGTCGATTGCCGATTCTTCTAGATTTTAGTTTCACTTTTCTAGAGTGCTCTAGGAAGTTCCACTTTGAAAATTTATAAAAATTAGATGCGTTATTTAATTTTTTAATGGAAATTCCTGATTTCTCAATTGCTAATACCACAAAAATATTTTTCCTAGAAAAGAGTGCCTCCTATTGTGCTAAATTGCTTATTTTGATGGTTTTAGGTGTTTCCACCTTACCTTTCCTTAGAGACAACAAATAAACTTTTGTTCCAAATTGGACTAAGTGTTTTTTTTAACTCTTTAACAAAATTGCGGCTTTTTTTTGGTTGTTGAACAACAAAAAATCTTTCTATGCAAGATAGAAGTGCAATTGTTCATCCTTGAAATTTTGTGCAAAAAAGGGAGATCATGCACAATAGTTTAACCTCCAATGAGCACTCCATTTGTTTTTTTTAGGGTAGATGATGTCATACAATACCAAAAAGGATGATTTCCATAGCGAGCAATCGCCTGAAGGATTAATCCTATAAGGACGCTAGGGACCACTATGGTCGAGTGGATGACTTCACTATTAACTCTAGGAAAAGAGAATGCACCTATTGGATGAATAATAGGAGAATTTTGGTGACTACCTTGGTCATGGGGGTTGTGTGCTTACATGGTTAACCCTTAAACGTTAGGTGGGTCAACATGAAAATCATGAATTCTCATACAGTGAGAATCATTGGTTTTTAAATATTTCAAAAGTAAACATTAGAAGATCTTCCCTTTTTACACAAAATTTCAAGGATGAAGAGTTGCACTTCTGTCCTAAATAGAAAGATGCTCTCTCATTCATCAACCAAAAAATGGCCTTGGCGTCATTTAGGGGTTAACATGTACGAATCATCTAGAAAGTCAGTCCCCCTTAGATTCTCATGTAAAGGAGGTACCCCATTTCCGACCAGCATCCCATTTGCGTTCAATAGGGCGCTCCATTTTCGATTAGCTCAAGTGTAGGTGACAACTCACGTTTTGGTGGCCCCCCAAGAGCAACAAGAATGTCCAAGAGGTGTACATTGAAAGCATACAATGATCACAATGTGTACATTGAAAGCCTTGCATTGATTTTGGGACCATCCTATGGTTGGAAATATGTTGACCTACTGATTGGGAATGGGGCAAACAGAATCTTCATGAAAAAAATTCATGGTAATTTTGATTTTGAGGAAAAAAAAATTTAAAATTATGAAATCCACCTTAAATCTATTTCTCTACACTGCAAATTTTTTTCCTGAACTTTCCGCATGCCGCAGATAGGCTGAATTGCTTATGTGGTCGGAAATGGGTGATCAACCTTAAACGCAGCTCCTTGGCCCTTATCACGGTGTACTGTAAATTTAAAGAAAAAAAAATCGACCTAAGATAAAATATTCGATATGAAAACTGTTAAGAAAATCACCCATGCTGGTCCTGTCCTGTCCAGGATGCAGCTGGATTTTTCCTTGCCCTTCAGTTCTTCTTGCCCTTATTACAGTTTGGTACCAAAGTCTAAAGAAAGTGCAAAGGACTGATAATAAGTTGCTGGTAAGCTAACTTAATAATAAGTTACTTCAGTTCCTGTTGACTATTGAGGACGACTTCCAGTTCTATAGACCAAGAGTGAGGGTACAGTGCAGTGCAGTACAGTACACTTCCAATAGTATTGTAATACTGTACATGGCTCACCATTTCCCAATTCTGAGAACCTCACTGGCCTGCATGGTACCCAAGTGCCGTACATTCTCATTCCCAAATGGCCGGGACCTGCAGTGGCTCCATATCATATTCTAAGTTCGATGGGGGTACATCACTTACATACAGACACCGAAACCCTAAACTTGCACAGCTGCCAGTCTCGAGCCCATAAACGCAGTGTAGCGTACAGGAAGGGAAGGAGGTAGACAAGCCTGGTAAGTTACCACCCTGATTTGCAATCTGACTACTGTATCTCGTGGCTAATTCCTAGGTTGCCGGGGGGAACTGACCCCTTCCTCGGCCCCTCGGAAAAATGCTCATTTTTTTCAAATTTTTCCACATATGATCAAATTTTCAAATTTTGAATTCAAATTTGTAATCAGAGGCCTTACACTCTACGGGAGTGATGTTCAAGTACAAGGTAAATCAATCAAGCACAATATAGGGGGCTTTTATTTTAACTTGCACCCTTGGAATGACTTGGAGGGGTTGAGCGAGGGGGCTGGTTCACCCCGACCCAATTACAAAAGGGGCGCATATTTTTGAGAGGTGTGTGCGTTTTATGGGTCAAACCCAAGTGGAATTATAGTTTTATGATCAAAATTGTATTTTTTGTGAATTTTTGAAGAGTTAGTTAGCCTTGAAATTTAAAAAATCGCCCATAGATTGGAGTTTTGAACATCCTATTAACAATGGTTGGCTTGGGGTACCCAAAAATGTTGTCTTAACTACAATGTCAATCCCTTATATTGTGTCAAGCAACTTCATCTTTTAAATGTAATAAAGCATGATTTGACAAAATGTGGTTTTAACTTCCTATACTTATGATGTATCAAAAGAAAAAAAATTCATCACAATCAAAGAATTCAAAGAATTTTTAATGAATTTTATATTTGGAAAAGTATGTTTTGTCACAAAAACATAAAATTCTCAAAAACAAGCATTTGGGATATCAAATAATTTTATATTAATACCATTTTTGAAAATGACTTATATTTAGTGGACCATTACATAAAATAATTAGTTTTATCTATAAAAATTTAATAAATTATGCAGTATGATGCCTACAAATTCCAAAATTTAGCATTTTTTTCACATCTATCAAAAGATTTAAAATTGCAAAGAAAAAAATACGCACTAATTTCAATGGTGAGATTGTTCTAAAAAGCAAACAAACCATGTGAACCCTTTTTTTCTAAATTGTAAAAATTGCATTTAGAAACGAATCCTACAACTTATTTTTCCAAAAAGATGCTTAGATTGCCCAAACAACAAGATTGTCCATGACCTCCTCATAACAAATGCAAATGGAATGAATGAAATCTTTCTATGTAGACAAAATTATAATCTATGAGAAAAAAATTTGAAAAATTTAAAATTAAAATTAAATTTTTTTTTGGTTGCCCCCTCTCCTATGTTTTGAGCTTATTTGGGCATAATATTTGTTTCCAGGCACCGATTGAAAAAATATCATATTTCCACAAAGCCAATCAATTTTCTATCTTCAAAAAAAGCTTAAAAAAATTAAGACAAAAATTGAGACTATAGGTACCTGCCTGACATCCCATATGTCTATTGAATAGACAATCGTCCTTTAGGGGTTAAATCCTTCAATTTGATATTTCAAGTACTCATTTTGTGATTTTGTTGGCCTACTTTACATTAATAGTTGGGGATTTTCAACCAGCATTTAAGGCTTAAATATCAAAGACCAACACACAACACACTATYACCAAARGCATCCATTTGCATAGATTAATCATGTTATGAGCACAAAATTTCTTAAYTGATTTATTATTCCTACTAGTCTAGTAACTATATGAGCCTTGGCTACAAATAAACCTATGATGAAAGTTTGTACATAACTTTTATTACACTCCTTYAAATTGTAGTGTTGAGGGGGGACTTTTAGTGTATTTTGACATGTGGTTAAACTTCATATGTAGTTTTTCAACCTAAAGTTGAAAGTTGCACTATCGTACTTGTTTTTTGATCAACAAACTATGAAAAATATCCTACCAATGCAATTCACTTCCATTTGCCAAGGGCAACTAATAGCTAAGGTAATTTAGCTAAAAAGTCACTAAGATGAGTTGATTTAAYCAAGGCTAGAACKCATGTAGTCTTGTGAACCTAGGTTGCAAAAACTCCAACATCTATATYTTRGTGAATAAATATAAAAATCTTCCTACTTTTTTGTACATTGTTAATTTTGTATTCTTTAATGTCCTCTTGCTAACTATGGGGCCTTGATTTTAAATWCAAATTTAATTCAACAAATGTCTTCATAAGTGATAAATGATAGTTGCTTTTCATTCTAGGAAAAACTTGGCGGTTGATCCACAATATCAATTCARATCTAAGTTAGAAGTACCTAAGTGCAACACCTTTTGTCTTTGTCAACTAAAAGATGGCCTTGAATGAACTCTTTCAAGACTAAAAACTACAACAAATTTTTATAACCAATGAAAGTTGAGACATTTTGAAATCCCTTGGTTTGCATTTTCCTTGAGTTTGCTAAGACTTTCATCAATTTTTTTTGGCCATTTGACCTTTGCGCGAGTGGTACTAGAAAAAGTTTTGCTTTTAGGTGGTGTTACATTAGCCCTGGCCACCATCTTCTTGCTTTACCCTCAAACGACAGAGCTCACAATGGTGTTATGAACCTCAATATTTTTTCCTTTCTATATTTTTTTTTTCGCTAATGATAAATGAAATTTTATTTTATTCTATTTTTTTGAGATGAAGCCCCATGTCTTCTATAAGTTGTAAGATGTTCAAAATTTTTGTTGAAAATTTAAAATTGTCATGGATTTTTGAAGAAAAAGTRAAGAAATTCATATCAAATGCAAAATAAGCTTAAAATTTCTGAAAATTTAAATCTAGGTATAAAATATATATTATAATTTACTTGGTAATTCATCATTATGTAAACCAATTTTTCACTTCATTCTATAATTAGATAATAAATAGACCATGGTTATAGGCCAAGAGTTCAAATTGCAATGTAGTATTCAATTTTAAGATTTTTTCAAATTTTTWAATTGGAGTAGAGGCAACCCTTTTCATGCTTTGTTTTGTACACACATTCAAAAATCTCTTAAAAAAAAGTGAATGAAAAAAGAATTGCTCATTTCAAATCATCCCAATGCAACAATGCAACAAAGTGCCATTGTGGGCATTCCACAAGGTTATCTACAACATCTCTTTTYAGGGAAGGAATAATGTGATATGTTAAACTCTTACCCAACCAACAATGCATGGTCCATCCAAAACTTTAGGCTCATTTTGGTGTAGGCAATCAAATTTTTTGGACCACTTAATTTTTTTAATTGACAATATTGAAGGTTAACTTTTGAAACTTTTATTTTTCATTGAGAAAGGGAATATTTGATTTTTGAGAGGTCTTCAAAGGCTTATATGTACCATTCTCAAGAATTTTAGTTGATTTTCCGGCTTTGAGCAAAGCTAGCCAATTTCACTTGATTTGAGATTGAAAAAAATTCTACTTACCCATTTGTTTTGAAAATGGTCCCAATAGAAATAATATATTGTTTTCATGATTTTCACCGTTGAAAATTAAACATGAAAATTTTGATTTAAATTTATTGGAAATTTATAATTATAAATAAAAAATTGTGTTTCAACAATTGCAAGGTGGATTGTATTCTAAGTTTGATAGCTCTTCATTTGACCTTAAGGTTTTTGGAAGTGCATTTTAGTGTGCTAACACAATTTTTATTCGTTCATGTCACCTACATTCTCAAAAAAACTCTTATATGCAAATTCTCAAACATTGTGGAGAGGATAGAATATTAATAATACAATACACACATTTCTCTTGTTATAATCTCAAAACTCCTATGCAATTCCACACTCAAAACTGATATGCATTCTACTAAGCAAGCTCTTTCAACATCTATGCAACTAGATTTTATTAACAAAAACAATTTGCTTAATTGGAGATAAGTATATAAACTCACGCTCTTTTGATCATAGGAGTGAAACACACTTGGAAAGCCTTCGGCATTTAGGGGTTAACCAACTAAGCATGTCACCCATTGTTACGTAGGGGATCAGTTCATTCACCTCTAACTAATAGGTGAAAAAGTTGTTCATGCAAAATAGCAAACCAGGCTCATTGCATTGGATTTTAGTGGCTTTACAGAAAAAAAAAAAAAAAAAATCTGTGTTGCAGCTCTGGCGTAATTCTCAATTGAATTACCAGAAATTTCCAATCGCATTCAATCATATACAATTACACTCTTAAACATAACTAAATACAAATAGGTCTCGTAATTTGTGAATGCAAATCTGATATTCACAAACAAATGTCAGCAAAAGCGAAGGTTGTAAGTGTGCTGTGCGAACATGTTTAACAGTGRAAGGTCCACACACATTTCAACAGGCTGCCAATTTCATGAGTTGAGGATTTCGTCGGAACTGACACCAACATGAAGTAAAGATCGAGTTACATAACAAGTTTATACGGAGTATATATTTCATTTCATATTTACGTCAATTTCGATAAACTGGCGACATTCCACACGGAATTCCACAAGCCAAAAATTGCGACAAACATATCTCTAAATTTAATATCTAATTTCAGGCCACGAACTAAGTTAGGTGTAGATTTTGGGTTCAGGCCGCGAATCGTCAGTCACGTCAAAGTATCGTAGTATCGTCATTTGATTGAAATTTACGTTTATTATGTCTACTAATTAAGTAGTGAACACTTCTTGGCAGTCCAATGCGGATAATCAGTCACCAAAGATGAATCATTACCGATTCAGAAACAGAGACAAAGCGAAGTTAACAATCCTCAAACCTATCAACAGTTCCACTGATACGGTAGAGAATCGTTAAATGCTACCAACATAATCGTATCTCCTGTGCCCACTTTTGCTCTGTTAATTACCGGTATTGATACACCCATTTATGGAACTTATTAACGAATGCTATAGCATGCGTAAAAATCCTAAATTTGGTTTTAAAAAATGCTTATACAGTGATGCGAAGAATAACCTCAAGTTGCATGACTCAGGTAACAGGCAGAAATTTTCAAAAACAGCAGTTCAAATCACGAAAATTAAAAAACTATTTGATCAAATTCTCAAGAAATTTATTTTCCAATGTGAAATCTCCAAGTAACATACATCGCACTTGAGCTTCAATTCATCTAAAAGCTCACGGCAAAGAATAACTAGTCTCACAAGATCAAATCTCTCTTATTCTCCTCCCGGGGAAAATATCTAATCAACCAACTGAAAGACCAATCAGTCCTTCTTTTGAGCTGAAAATTGGCATGAAAGGACCTCACCTAAAGTTACACAAGACCACAAGAGATTTTTTGAAAATACTATACTATTCAACCTCCACATGTCGTCAAAGTGGCTGACTTTGTGCAAGTGTAGAGAATAGAATTTATTTTTTTCAAAGATGAAATTTGTTGGAAAAGAAAGAACTTTACTTGGAAAAAAATAGATATTTTTATTTTCATTTTTTGAATTTTTTTACTATTTTTACCAAATTACTGAAAAAAGAGCTATTTTCCTTTTATTTTCCATTGCCTAGAATATTTAGAGAAAATTTTTCTTAGGTCTGAATTTCAAGAGACATAATATTCTCATTGCTCTTCAAATTATCCATATTTTTTTCAATTTAAAAAAAATTATTTCAAAGGGTCACAAGACTCACAGGACTCATTGATTTTGAGCCATTTTGAGCCAAAACCGGTAAGTGTTTCTTGCAACGACACAATTCTATCATACGTGGAAAAAAAAATCAGGGTTTAACCAAGTGGCCAAGTGAGGGGTTAGTTCACCTTGGCCCTTATTGTCCCTTTAGAAGGTAAATGTAAAAAATACCCCCTATTTTGTGCCATGTCAATTTTATCTTTCTTCTCGTTCCCATCTAATCAAGAGCCTCTGATTGCAAATATGAATTCCAAATTTGCAAATTTTATCTTATATGGAAAATAAAGAAATCCAATGTTTTCTCCAGGGTAAAAACAAGGCAATAAGGGGGTCAGTTCACCCTGGACATTCTCTTGTCATTTTTGAAAAGAAAAGAAAAGAAATGAATACAACAGAACAAGAAATCTTCTTGGCTAAAGGTATATATTAGCTACATAACATTCTTAACCCTCAAAATCTGCCCCCTAGCAACCAATCAATATCTCCACATCTAACAGCCCACTGTCTCCCAACTAGGCTAGCCAATCCATTGGAAGAGATTATAATCTTGTTTCCCCCATGTATCTAAGAGGGCATTATACCTCCAGTTCAGGGGAGGACTTAGAGCCAGTCAAGATTGTTATGTATCTTTCATTATACAATACTTAGAGCATCCCCACCAAACTTGCAAAACGGATGACTTGTCCAAGGCTGCTTGCAAAAGTGCCCCACCTGTCTTGCAAAATGGATGAACTTGTTAAGAGGCCGGCTCTAGAACCTCTAGTGGCTTGCAAAATGGGTGGTTTTGCAAGCCAAGGCTTGGCTTGCAAACCAGCTTGCAAACTGTATAAGACAAAATAAAGTGCATGAAAAGTCAACATGAGTGGGTATTGCCTCCTATGAAAAGTCTCCACTATAGTTTGCTATTGTCCTTGCTATTGTCCTCCTTGGCTTCTTAACAAGCCATGAGTGGAGCGTCCGGCTTGCAAAATGGATGCCCTCCCATTTTGCAAGCCAAATCCCACCCACATTTTGCCAGACTGGTGGGGATGCTCTTATAGGAATTTACAAAAAAAATTGCAAAAAATTAAAGAGTTACCGGATTCCAGAAAACCTGACAGTCACCACATGACGTGTCTTCCAGGCACACACTTCCATCAACAACTGGCTCTGATTCACCAAACCGAAACACCAAATCCTAGCAACTTGTAATTAAGAGCGCTATATTAAGAAGCAAACTAAACTCACATGTACCCAGATTCTTGCAAATATCTGCGTAAGTAACGGCTAGCCAACTGCACATGCGGACTGTTCTGTACACTCAAATCCCTTGATCTACCACTGCATACAGTAATCTGAAATCCAAGGAAGTCCACGCTTACGAGGACAAAGGAAACGCGGTGTAGGACGACGGACGTAAGCAACAGATCTACAGTACAGAAGAAGCCTCTGAACCTGGATTTTACTTTTTGTTTTTTATTTTTGAAACAAATGAAACGGAATTTCATTGCCAATAACAAGGGATACAACCAGCCACAAGTGGCTTGGCAAGAGAAAGCAAGCAAACCGCAATACACTACAACGACAACCAACCAGACCTGGATTTTACTTTCCTGAGCTGCTGAATTGAAGGCGCAGGGCTGCCGGCAGGCTTGATGAGGTGCACACCGCATTCACTTGAAGCCCATCGCTGGCTAATTTCTTTGCTGACAAGTCGGACGGATACCTTTTCACCGCACGCCTGGTGACGGACGCCAGCCGRCTGAAGTGGTTTATCGTAATGTACTGTACAGCAGAAATGGAACTCCGTCCGTCCTCCCTTGACTGAAGGCAGTAGGTAGGCACTTCCTCGGAAACTGATAATTAATTTTWGCTACTAGGGTTGGAATGGGTAAGTTAGTAGGGGAGGGATCAAGGAGGCTGATGCCGATTGAAAGCTGGCTTCGGAAGCTGTCCAGCCAGCCAGCCAAGCTCTCCTTCAAGGAACGTCCACGGTCCACCGTTGCCAGTGCGTGCAGGACAGCAGCAGGACTGCAGGAGCGTTCCAGAGTGCCGCGTAAATTTAGACAGCCTTGATGCGGAAAGGAGGGCAACCTGCTTACCTGCCTGAGCCGGCCTGAGCATGCAAAGTCGACGTCTCATCAATGCCATGCCATGCCCTCGAGATATTGATTCGGAATGCCAACTGCACTCTGACTTCTGTTCACTCCGCCCGATTTGCAATTCCACGAATCTGACGGAGAGAGGGACACGGTCGCGCGATCTAAAAATACTCTCGACAAACTTACTTCATTTGCTGAGAAAGTGCATTTCGGGACAGCAGCGTCTCGGACTGGCGAAGACTTGCATTTTGCATCGAAGCTGAGCTGATGCTGTTGCGACTTGCGAGGCTCGTCACTGTCATCAGACAGAGAGTACCGTCGTCAGTTCCGGAGGAAAAATTGGCAAACTGAAAGGGATGGATTTGCAAGTTACCGTCATCCAAAGGACGACGTTTTGAGTCCTTTGGATGACAGAAACTAACTGTAGTGGATGCAGAAAAGGTTTCTTTCATCCATTCTTGGGGGGTAAACGTGAAAGTAGAGATGTTCTTTGACATGGAAAGCATGAAATAGGTTCATTGAATCAATTGTCATTTTTAAGTGCTGTAAATTGTAACACAAAGCCATGGAAACTCATGTCCATGCGGACATATCACTTTATGCCTATCATCAAATTTTTAGGTGCTATAGCAAATTTTTAGGTGTTGTTGTCATTTGTAAGTGCTCCATGGTTTAAGTTCCCATCGTTTAACACTCGGTGGTTCACAATCCACGGTCCGCCTTTTCCCCACAATAATAGGTTCGTATTTTAAGGGTTGAGTGGGGACTCCGGTGGTGAACCAAGTGTGACCTAATGACCCAAGTGGCTTTTTTCTCGTTGTTGCCCATTCTCAAATTTTGAGTTTTTTTGAAATAAAAACTATTCCTAAAAATAGACTACATGATATCCAATAGTGGTAGTTTCATTCAAATTTCGAGTTAAACTCCACCTTGTGGCATTTTTTAAGTGTTGTAGTATAGTTCATGAGTCTTGTTTTTTGGTTTAGTTTGGGCATGGCTTGACAAAGTCATCCAACCAATGCGGTTGTTGCCCACCTCAAAAAGGGCACATCCAAGGAGCTCAGTGTCAAGATAAGTGAGCCCATTCTCGTTTTTCTTAACACACACTATCACTCATTTGAGTGACTCACCACTGTGCATTGCAAGCTTCACCAAAAATTGCAAAATGACTAGAATGTTGTGAAATTTTACATGAACATTTTCAATTATGTTGTCTTTTATTAAGCACAAATACTTCATCATTGTAAAATATTCTCACTGAAATAGACTCCTTCAAAGTGTGTTGCCTTGTTTTTCCATTGACCCAAATAAAATGTCAAACTTAAATATCTACTAAATTGTGTAGTCAAATAATCTGGTTTTTTAKGTGCTCACTCTCAACGTGAACTACAAGCCCCTATGGTTACATTCTATTCGATCGCAAGAAAAAATGGGATGAAACTCTACTTGCTTTTCATGTAACTCTAGTTATTTTGATGTTCTAGCCTCTAAAGGACAATTTGTCCCTTCGAGGGACAAGATAGATTTTGGGAATGTACCTATGGTCTCAATTTTTGTCTTGATTTTTGAGACTTTTTTGTAGATAGGAAAACTACTTAGCTTCATGGGAATATAATTTTTTTTTTCAATTGGTGCCTGAGAACAAAAGTTATGCCCAAAACAACTCAACATAGGGGAGAGGGGGGAGAGGACTAGAGGAGGCAGTAAAAAAAAGTTTCAAAAAATTTAATTTCTTTTCTTTTCTCATAGTTTATATTTTTGTTTACATGTAAAGCATTGATTCATTCTATTTGGATTTGTTATGAGAAAATTATGGACAATCCTGTTTTTCGGGAAATTAGAACAATCTCAACATTGGGATTAGTGCATTTTAATTCCACCTTAGGGATATTAATAATTTAGATTTTCCTTCTATTTTGTACCTACTCCTATTTAACAATTTAAAAATAAATAAAAATAAACTTTTTTTTGAAATTTTTTTTCCCCTAGATTCTCAACTCAATTTTCCACTATAAAGATTTAAAGCTCAAAACTCTATAGTTCAAAATATTAAAGTTAATAAGGTTCAAAGTCAAACAATCTAGTCCCGCAATGTGCTGCAAAACCTGTTTTTTTTCACTTTAAACACAGATATCATGCAATCTATGCTATCAAAAATTCTGAATTTTTTTCCAAACATCCTCATACTAGTTAGGTGTAAGATCCTACGGTTAGATTTGAAAAAAAATAGAAACAATTTCCAATTTTTTTTCCTCTTTGCTATAGAAATGGCAGCTTTGAGTGTTTTTTCACAGAAAAAAAGCCTTGGTCCTTCAGTTGCTAGACTACTAAATAAAAGTGTCGAAAAATACTAAAAAATTTGCCCTTTTCAGATTGCTAGACTATAAAATTTGAAATTAGAAGAAAAGACTGTCTTTAATTAGCATCCATGACTTGGATCATCCTTCTTTGACTCCTCTTGGAGTGATGATCATTTTAAAAACACATTATATTTTGGAGGACCATTGTCTACTGCATTGTTTTAGTTGGAAATCTGTCAAATTTCAATAGTAAAATTAAGATTGTATATATTTTGTCCAAAGCAATCAAAATTCTTTGGGTGATATACTGTAAATTTACATCTAAACACTCCAGTTCAAAATATTTTAGATTGATGCAAAGGGGGTATATATACTTGCACACCTTGTGTTGTTCAAAATTTTGATAGAAGACTTATCCAGATTTCTAATTGTGCCTTTAATTCATCAACAAAGAGATAATTATGATTTAGAGATCAGTGTTAGGAAAATTAGATGCATTGCTTTAAATCTTTTATGATTATGATAATTATGAGGAAACATAACAAAAACATAACAAAATTATAGGCTTAGAGAGGATACAAATCCAATAACATATATGTATGAGTTAAATTTGTTAGATCAAAGGTCACAAAGTGCGGCAAACAACAAATTAATTTTAGTTGCCTTAAACACCGAATTAGACATTTTCTGCACTTGGGGGGCAACATTGCACTTGACTTGTTAACCATTCAAAGAAGACAATTTCAAATATTGAAATAAGTTAGCGTATCCAAGAGAAGCTTAATACTACTTGTTTCATGAAATTTTAAGCTCAAAAAAATAAACTATATAGAACTCGTTTTTCCTCAACAACCACTAGTTGCATCTTCTCGATTGCAAAATCTAACCATTAATTTCTTGTAATGTCAATTTTTCCTCCAAATTCAAATTGACACAAGCTAAAAATATGTTTTCAAACCAAAAGTCCTCTTGAATATTGCATACTTGGTTTAGGCATAAAGTATTTTCTGCATAGGTTGAAGTTTTGCACTAGATTAAGGTTATGGTCTACATTTACATTTCAATTTGGCCAATGAATGTCAAGGATTTGATATTGAAGCTCCAATGTCTCCTTCTTGCTCTTTACAATTTTTGATTTTTACAGATTTTTCTTTCTAATTTGTTCTTCCACATTTGCTGAGGTAAACTGTTTTTTAATGTTTTGCTTCGATCCTTACAAAGATTAAAGACTTTTATTTGACTTGGTATGGTGTTCTTTGAATTTTGCAATTTCCTTTCTAGCACTTAGATGTTTAGGTGAAGGTCCTTTCTACATTGGGTGAGATTTCTTTGCATATTCATGGTTTGAATTCAAATGCTCAATTTTGTTAATGAATGTAAAGGGCTTGTATTTGAAACTCTAAAGTGGTTGTCTTGCTCTATGTAGCAGTAGTTCATGATTGTTGAATTTTTTTTTGAAATTTCTTCTTCCCTCATCGTTTAGCAAGGCCATTTCTTAATATTGTGTTCTTTTATAATTATCAATTTTACACAAATCAAGCAATTTAGGGCAATGCTTCAAGTTGGTGACTATTAAAAAACATTTTTTTGTTAGTCCTTAGTTGGCCGACCCTTTTGGCTGCATGGCTAGATAAAAAAAAATTGGAAAAAAGTTAATCAAAAAAATTGCCACATCAAGTGCCACATCAGAATGCGATTTTTAATTTTTCCAAAAGAAATAAGTATTTTTTATTCAATTGTGGCAGACTGCTAGTTCAAAGTGGCCATTCTCTTGAAACCCCATTCTTTTTCTAATGCATGGGCTCATTTTTTTAGTGCCCAAAGGAGATAAGCTCGGAGTCATGTAACATTCTTTCCCAATTGTACATTGAAGATGATCCCTTTCCAAATTCATTTTATAGTAAAAATACAACTTAATGGGGAATGCTCTACAACCAAGTACAAGGTTGGCACAAGTCTAAAGACCATCTTAGCACAAACTACCCATCCAAAGACTTTGTTAGATATTCAAGCCTCTAGAAGAATATTTCGGAGCTATTCCCAAAACTGTTCCGTATGATGAATACTAGTTACTATTGGTTTGAATTTTTGAATGTAAAAAAAAATAATAATAATATTACAAAAAGTATTATGAAAAAAAAAAAAAAAAATTTAAAATACATTATAAATAAATAAATAAATAAATAAATAAATAAATAATTTAATTAATTAATTATTATAATTTGACATGGCAATCTTTTGACCACATCAAATTGCTTATGTGGCGGCGTTCCCATCGTTCCCACAGTCCGGGAATCCACAATCTTCTAGAGGCCCCAAAAAACATCTAATGTTGAAAGACCAACAACTTCAAGAGAGTTTTGAAGACCCACATATAATATGCTAAGTTTGAATAGTATGTCCTCAATAGTTTGAAAAGGATTATGGGATAACTCAATTATATTACATTGTAACAATTTATTCCATTGAATGGAATAAAAAATAATATTTTGCCATAAAATTAGGGGAAATATAAAAATTAATTCCTTCAAATGGGATAAAAAAATAATTTTTTGTCAAACAATTAGGAGAGATTTGACCAACAACCTTTAAACGGAATAAAAACAAATTTTGAGCCATACAATTAGGAAAGATTTGACCTACAAGTATTGATAGACTAATAATCACATGAGCCATTGTACACATCGGGAATGATCCATTAAAATCTTGCATCAAACCATGACATGCATTTTTCTATAAATGAATGTTGAGCTCCATCAAGTTGAATTAGAGGCCACAATCAATGTCTTGCATGGATGATGGCATTGAAGTAATCGGCCACTACAATAGGAAAATCCACCTTTTGAGTGTAAATTCATCACAAAAAGTAACCTCTTGGTCTTCATGTTGTGGCCATGGTACCAAGTATCGTGCTTGCTTTAGGTGAGTTTATCATAGTGCATGGATATAGTTTTTGTTGGTTTTGAGATAATTTAAGGTAGAACCACCCATTCCCCACCACTGCCCTATAGCCAATTTGTAGATTGACTTATTCCCAACCATGGCTAGAATGTTTTTTTTTCTCTCATTTTCAAGGTTGGGACTAAAAGTTCATAATACATGTTCCAAAGTAAGTAGCAAGGAGGTGAGTGAAAAATAGTTTTTTGAATGATCGGAAATGGAAGAGTTTAGAGATTGGCTATGGGTGCCCCATAGCCAACTTGTAGATTGGCTTATTCCAAGCGTGGCTAGAATGTTTTTTTTTTCTCGTTTTCAAGGTTGGAACTAAAAGTTCATGATACATGTCCCAAAGTAGTGCCAAAGAAATAGGAAGCAATGAGTGAAAAAGTAGATTTTAGAATGATAGAAATTGGAAGAGGTTAGAGATTGGCTATGGGTTTGGAGCACTTTCTGCCTTTCAAAATTCATAGTACTTTCAATTCATGTGATAAAATTATCAAGGTTTTTTCGATCCCCATCATTTTTATCAATACAACTCTAAAAATATGTACCATGCATTGCATTGCTCTACATTTGTCCAAACTTCCTTATTCGGTTGGTTATGTGTGGTGCTACCTTAGGTACTCTTTTGGGCCAATTGGACAACACAATTCAAAAATTCATAACAAATTCATACTTTCTCCAAAAAATAAAATTTCAATTCCTCTCCCCATTTCTCACATTCGTTTTCATGTGGAATTTTAAAATAAATCAAAAAACAAGAAAAAATAAAAATAAAAAAACTGAACAATGCCAACAGGGCAAATCAGTCATTTTGCCTGTCATAGGCTGGTTTACCTCAAGTGGTTGTTACCATTAACTTCTTATTCCACTAAAGCGTAACCACCCACTCGGATTCATTAAAATATTTCGAAGAAAAGCAGTTAAATGGTAATCTCCAAGCCCAAACAAGCACAGAAAAGGCATCACCAATGTCAAGCAGGTTCCACCTCCTGGTTTGTATTATAAAACATTCATTCCACAGAACAATCGTAGATTAAGAGTAACTGTGCCTGCCCAGTGCCCACACGAACATCTACTAATCCTGTCCATCTCGACGAGGGCGCGGTCGTCACAAGACTACAGTGAAGACGAACTAATGGGCCGGATGGGAACTAATTATGAATGGACTATATACTACATACTATACAGTGGTCTAGAATAATGAGAGCGGACAATCTGYTCTCAAATCTGGACCGACCAGGAGCTCATAAAGTTATCTGTACCTCAAGAGTTCAAAACACAGGAAGGCTTTAGCGTCGAGAGGTTCCTCCRGGACGCTTATTGATGCCACTGTTGAGGTTCGACCTATTTCTTGCCATTGTAGCCATTCTACTAGCCTGATTACTGGTAGAAGAAACACCACAACTGTCAGCTCATGCTCAAAGAAACCTAGACTACACTTATTCACATCTATAATTCATGAAAAGAAACACTCAAATTCATAAAGAAAAATTGTCAACCCAGTTTTGCATGCACAATCGATGATTAGCCAACAGGTCATCATGCTTCCCCTCAATGATATTACCTCTTTGCAAAATCCATTCTGGACTTCTGCATCAGTCTGCCCTTCGCAGTGACCTTTGAGGGAGCCCCAGAACTTCCTGTTAAAAACAAGGATACAAATGTTCCATGAGATGACACCGAGTCAATAGGCAAAATTATCATTTAAYAGTACACTACCACAGAAATATTGACAATTAAGAATTCAACGAAAAATTTGGCTCACCTCCTGGCCCTGTCCTCTTTATACGCTTACTCTCGGGAGGATTCAAATCAATGGGCTTCATCTGTCTGCTCTCTTTCTCTGCATTACAATAGGGAGCCATAAACCACTGAACTAGCAGTGCTACAACTTCAACATTACGGCATCCGGAATACCGAGTGTAGTAGGAACAAAAATTTCAAAGGTATTTRTATAAAACATCTCAATCGTAGATTTTACACAGCCCAKAACAATATTTGTTAAAATGAGTTCAGTCAAGCATTTAGTCCCGACTGCAAAAGTAGGCTTGGATGATGGGCAACTTACGGGAGTTCTGCTCCTTGTAAAGCTCTCTCAAACGGTTGACACCCTTTTTCTGAATTTCGTCTTGTTCTCTAACTTTGGCCTGAAGACCAACAACCGTAAAAATTCTAAAGTAGCGATATATAATAGTCAAAGCGATAGTCAAATAGTCAAACTGCCAGTCAAATACAATTTCAAACTGATGTAATGAAACCTAGTCATGTCCCCTACGTACTAGGACTTCGGACCCACTCAAGAAAATCTTGAAAATCTGGCTCGAGAATAACCTGGTATAATTGCCTCCATTTAAATTTGCAATTACGTTTGGACATCCGCTCCTGGACCATGTCCACAGCGTCATTTCCAAACTTTCGGCCATAACACTTGCGCCATAACTCGTCAGTAACAGGGCTCAAATCTCTACCCTGCAATAGAGAAGAGGTCAGGAAATCAGCACCAAAACCTTTACGAGCTGAACTATGCCCGTATCAACGGCCAAAGAACAGTTTGCRGTCATAGCAAGGCCTGCAACATAGCAACACTTCTGAGCATACAAACTAAGAACGCACTCAAGAGCATGGATCGAGAATAAAGGACCAAAGATTCCTGGTATTAACGACCAATTTGATTGATCATATTGCGAAAAGTGTAATTCAAATAGGACCAATTTTTATGTCACCAGAATGTATGTGTGGACCGAAACATAATTCCCTGTTATCCATTAGTCTTGATGTTGCTTTAACGATATTACGCAGACAAACCTCGGTCGACGTTTCGATGTGACTCAGCTGCTCCGCCGTGCAATGCGGCAAAATTCTCTTGAGCAATTGAATGTCGGTTTCACCGACATCACCAATATACTGCAAATTGTCGATCGCCTTCCGCACAGAGAGCTCCAACAAASTCACCACCATGATTCCTTCCTCTATTTTACCAGTAAAAAGGAAGGTGCAGGTGTCGGTGWCSGTGACCGTGACCGTGGCGCAGGTCTAAAGGCGTGGCTGATCTGTAAACGGTGGCTCTTATGCAACCTGAAAGAATTAATACGCACTCAGACTTTAGTCAAACTACCACAACTTCAAATGACCAGATGCAAGACCCTCCCATTATACCATCCTGCAGTGGGACAAACAGAAAAAATAAATGGCATCACACACAAGGTAAAGAATTAACCCCTGAGTGCCCAAATGGTCAAAACAGTCTGCTAACATATTAATATGAAACTTCCAGGAAGGTAACAAAATGTATCAATAGAAAGAAATATCATGTCCTCTAAGGACTTTCTGTTTTCAGTTCAGGCACCTGGGATAAAATAACTACCGTACACAAAATTAACCTACTAGACGGAAGCATCAATAGAATCTCTTTCCCTCAAACCCTAGAAGACGAAGCGCAAACCCTAGTAAACGAAGCTCACGCCAAACAACCCCCGCAACGYGAAGCAAACCAAGCGATTAGATTCACTCTCTACAAAGCACGTGTCCGATGTATCTGACGGACAGATACACACGAAATTGACCTGAAAATGAAATCGAACTGAAGCCCTAGAGCAAAMACATGCGAAGAACAGAAGCACAATCACAGCAAGAAAAGTGAAATTTAATGCCTACGCACCTGCAAATGGCGTCCTCCCGTAGTCCCGTCGCCGGGCAAACCCCGATCTAGGTCCCACGCTCCACAAATTAGCTCTCCCCTTGCTCATACCCCTACCAATTCCGCTTCAATTAACTCCAAGTAGCTCCAGATGACAAAATTTCACCCCAAAAGCACCTCTCCTATCTAAATTTTGGTCCACCTCTGACAAATCGCAGGTCTGTAAGGTTGAAGTGGAAATTCCACAGCGGAAATTCCAAAGAGGACCAAGCAAGCAGACGAGTGCGAAAGCGGAAAGTACTCACAGAGACAGGGTGTCGAGGCGGATTGCTTGGGGTGCCGACGACGGTGGCYGGAGAGCTCGCAAGCAGGAGAACAGAACCTTGCCCCTGTTCCACSAGCGACGTGCACGATGCCAAAACCCTAAACAAGGAAAACGATGATGCAGAAGACGTGATGATTGCGATTCATTTATACAGAACTTTACCCTGACGTCCGTAATATCGCTTCCTTTGGACCGGGGAACGAATCACTTTGATTCGGAATTTGAAGGGTCCTTAAGGTAGAAGCACCTAAAAGCGACACTTGTTTCACATTTGCAGACCTTGAGGGTAGCTACAAAATAAAATGATGTGTGCTTGATAGGAAATGGAATAGGAAATCAACAAAACTGTTTTCATATTTTTTCGAGCTCGTATGAATATAATACAAATTTTTGAAACAACTACCTACTGTACTGTGGACACTAGACTAACACCAAAGTGGACACGAAAACACCCAAAACAGGTGACACACTCTAAGCTTGGATCTCAAGCTGGTGATTTGCCACTTCTTGGTAAAGTGACAACTTCTTGAAACCCCACATGTTTATTTTGGATTCACCTACGCTTGGATTTGGGTCCACTTGCACTTGGATTTAGGTCTTTTTCTAGTTGTTGCAAAACAATTGTTGTTAGTTTAAGGTGTACCTACCTTAATCCCTTAAGGACTGGGCTTTTAATTTTGAACAACATGCATGCAAACATGTTTCAAACATAGAGAGTTTTTTTTTTCAATCCATCTAAATGTTTTTATATATTTGTAATAGTTTTTTTATATTTTATGGTATTGATCTTCAAATCTTTTTTGAGCAAATATTCACCAGTTCAAGGGTTATAGACTCATAGGTATGTTTCGCTATGAAGGCACTTTGCCTAGTCCAAGAAATGACCTTTTAAAAAAAATTGAATAAACAAATAAAATATAAAAGCTTTAAAAAAAACATAATTATGACTTTACATATTGAAATGAAAGAAAATGAATTCTTGAGGAAATTACAAATATTAAATCTACAATTGGTGCTAGAAAAAAAAAATTGATTTTTAGTTTCAAATTTTATTGAAAAATATTGCTTATTGTAGCAACTAATGTAGCCGTATGGATTTGATGTATGAATCACAATTTACAATTCCATGTTGAAAGTCATCATTATCTTATTATTCTAAATTTTATTTTACAATGCATCTTCGCAATTTTGGAAATCTATATATTCAAGGATTGTATGCAAGGAATTAAGGTATGTACAGTTATAATCATCACAACCCAAAATGTCACCTACATTTAGGACCAAGAAGCGACACTAAACCTAGAATGATATTGATGACACAAGATGTACACTATCAAGACATGAGAGTCTAGTGTCAATTTTGTATATGATTACAAGCAATAGTTTGAAATTTCACAATTTATTCATAGAGTTTTCAAATGACGCATGGTAAAGCGSCTTGGAATCCTCTTTCACTTGCAAATAATACCCAACAAAAATACGTTATACTTCACATTAGTAAATATGTCCAATTGCTATTAATATCAATTATGGGTGCGCTTTTATAAATCTTTGAGAAAGTATATTAGAAAGGAATGTAGATTTGGGAAACATGATTTATAGCTTGATAGAATCTAGACATAAGATCTTCATTTGCGCAAGTTGTTATTTTCTTCTTGTCCCTACATAAAATCATAAATTGATTTTGAGCCTTGCACAAAAATCATGAAGCACCAATTGGCTAACTCGGTCTTATTGATTGCAAGAAATACTTGTCCTATTTTCCGTCACACGTTGCGTGCTCATGTGATTTTTGGCCATAACTTTTTTGTTTTGGCTCCAAATGAATCAAGATTTATAGGATAGGTACTCATGACTAATATGGATCTTGCCTAATTTTTTTGTAATTTTCAAAAATAATTTACTATCCAAAAATAGAGCCCGATTCAATGTCACCCTTGCCAATTTGGAGATTTTTAGTACCTAACCACTACGTTTTTTAAAGAATTAGATTGTGAAACTTGGTAAGATACTTCTTCTAATAAAAATACACCTTTCTAGCATAGGGATTTTCAAAATCATGTTCCAAGTGTGTTCTATATTGGTCTAAAGAGCGTTGTATCCAGGTTGCATTTTGAAACATATAAATAATTATTCTGGTGTTTATTTTGGTGGATAACCATCTTCATAAAGTTGTTACAAATGGACACTTTTTATTTTTTGAATTTACTTATTTTTACTATTTTTAAGTAATTTTCACATCAAAACACCTATTTTCTTGAGATTTGGCACTTTTTTAGTTCTCATAGTTAGAGAATTTTTCTATGAATTTCCTTCGGTGGTTATCTTCATCTTAAAGGTGTATACATTGACTATATTTTTAAGAAATTTTAAAAATTAATTTTCTATTTTTAAAGTGCTTCAGAAAAGTTTATGAGTATTATTCCAAAACGCAACAAATAGTACAAGTGTTTCTTGTAATCACCCTAAGCTAGTTACATCACTTAAGAATAGACATAATTTGATATTTGAACATACTTAGATGTACTTCATCCATTTAATGTATTCATTGAAATATGTTATAAAAATTCATAATTCATCCATTGGATGCCATCTCTTTTAGGAATAAAGCATACAAATTAATTCAATTAGCATGCCCGACACTAATAATACTAACTCGGAATAAGCACCAAAACTTGTGAGTTTATTAGGTAGGTACATTCTTGTTTGTAAAGGACAAAATTGGCACAACTCTATAGTTTGTTTTACTTCTTAAAAAAAAGATCAGTATATATTAAAAATTGAAAAATTTGTCCTTTAAGTACCATAATTGTAATATTTCATATAAAGTCAATTAAATGTGTTCTATATTGTTTTCATGCAATCTCAAAAAGCATGATTAATATCTAATTTTCACCTAACTTTCGTCCGTTTTCATATGTGATAATCTAAATTTCATACATAATTATGTATCTTCATCAGTGTGGTTTTTGGACCAGTGTCCCCCTTGCTGGCCTCACTGTATAGGCCAAATTTTGGAGGGACTAACCAGTAGAGGTCAGAATTATGACAATCTGGCGAAATTTTGCCAGAAAAAAAAAAGCACTAGTCTTCATCCGAAGACATTTCATCCAATCTTTGCAAATTTTAAAAAATAAAGCAGTAACTTTCTCTCTAACATGCTAGTAGTAGAAATTTATGACACTGTAGTTGAAAACAAATCACAAGTTATTATTCATTGAATTGTTCAATGGCAAACTAGGCACTAACATATAAATAGTTTTTGATAATCATCGCACAAATTGCAATTATTTGGCAAAATGTCAATGCTAATGGCATTTTTTATTTACAACTCAAATCTAATATTTTCTAGAAGAAATATGCCTATCTAATTTGCATAATTCAATTGCAAGATTTTGGAGATCATRTTGCATTTGCCTTCTTCAAATTTTTTACACATTGATTCTAAATGCCCTAAATGCCCTAAAAGATCATAGCGATCAAAGTTTTTATTTTTAAAGATAGAAACCATACTTTGACGTTGGAGGTAAATTTGCCCTTATAAATTTCATTGGTTGTATATCATCAAAGTCATATTTTTAAATAGGCTGTAAATGTGAACAAAAAAGACAATATTATGGATTTTCAACTCGTACTCAACCACCAAGTGTCTACTACTTTAGCTTCATAATCTTGCATTGGCATTACTATCCACTCAAAAAATATGTTACATACATTTTTTGTAAAATCCTACCTCCCTCCTTCATTGTCAAAAATTTGAACCGTATGATCATTTTGGAAAAAATTTAAATCACCCCCTAGTATTGTTGATGTGGATGGGCAGATTTTAATGTGGGGCGTCCAATCATGCACGCCGATCTCAACCGTCCAAACCATATACAAAATAAGGATACAACATACTAAATAAAATATATATACACAATACAAGTATGAAAATAAAAACGCATATACACATACAAAATAATTATATGACGCACATTTAGAAATATTCCATATTGTTTGTCAACCACACTGATGTCACACAGATATAAATGTGGGGTGGGAGTGGGGTCAATTACAAGTACCAATTTCAACAAATGAAAGAATGACATGTCTCCCATTTTTTTTTTTTTTTTTAAAGATTGACAACAAGTGGAGAAATGTCATGTGGACCCCTTTGGAAAAGCATTTGTGGTTTTACTTGAAATTGGCATTCTCTCACTATCTATCCAGTCAAAAGAGAGGGTACATTGTCTACACAAATTGGCATTATGTTGGGTTGATTTAGTCTATTCTAAAGAAAAACACATTTAGTTTAGAAGTCATTAAGTATCATTGCTACCATGTATTATAATGTTATAGAAGATTGCAACTAAATGCTAAAATCCATTAGGTATCATTGCTACCATATATTATAATGTTATAGAAGATTACAACTAAATGCTATAAAGTATTGAGTTTGACAAGTATAGAAAAGATTTGAATCACTCTCTTCACTCTCACAAAATCCAAAATTTATTTAATATGTCATTTTAACATTTCACACTATAGTACATTGCCACAATGTTATTGAATATAACTTATCAAATTTAGTTATTGTCTATAACTAAATACATTTTGAACATTGACAAAGTAGTTTRGATATACATTTAGGGGATACACCATGAAAGAAAACAATTTCAACTTGCAAGAAAATCTTCCAAAATCTGATCTTTTTAGACCTATTTTTCAAAACTAACCTATTTAAATGAAAGACTTATGCAATCTTGCTCAATACACTAAATTTCAATTTCAAAAAACAAAAACGCTATTTTCAATAAATTATTTTGTGTATTTTCATTCTGTTACATAATAATTAATTGAAAAATATTGGTGATGAATTTTTTTAGTTTTATAGTGCCAAGTACAATGCAAATATTTAAGAAACATCAATTGATGTGCACATCTCATTTTTATTAAAAAATTGCATTACTTAGGATATATTTTACACCTATTGTTTCAAAAAAAAAAATTAAATAGGAGAGCTCTATCATTTCTATTATTGTTGTAAAAATCTCTCTCTCTCTCCAATACAAAAATCAACCTTTGTAATTTAAAGTATATACTTGAGCAAAGAAGGTATTTGATGTAGGGCTTCTTACTTTAACTATTGTATTTAAGATGACTATATTTTTATATAAAAAAACTATGAAGGGCAAATTTCAATACTTTTTTTTAAAATCTATTTTTCTTTTAAGTGGGTCTATCTCATATATGCAATTTTAGTGTCCAATTATTTTTCCCACCCTTTTCCTTTTTGACAAATTTTTTCTTCTCTCTACTACATACACATTTAGGGTATACGCCATGAAACCAACAATCAATCAATTCAATTCAGGTGCCATTGAGCAAATAGATTTTTTTAATAACAAATTTACCATTCAACACTTTAAAATTGCCACTCAAATTATCATATGAACATCTCATTTAGTAAAACTATGTTTAATACATATATGGCTTCAAAGATTGAAGTCAAATAGGCTATAAACTCTATTTTTGTATAGTAGAATTTTTGATTCATTGAATCCACTAAGGTAATCCTCCTTTTTTGTACAATGTGACAAATTCTTGTCTCTTGTGGTCAATGTCTTATACTTATACTTAATTTTTTAAATTGATATATATACGACTTCAATTGTAGATTGGCAAAATTTTAGTCAACCATCTTTCACTGTAGACCTTCTTGATTGTGTACATGCTATTTGTCTACATCTATGTTCATCATACTAGGAAAACTTTGCATGGCCCCTATTTGTCAAGGCTAAATTATTAATATAAATTCCTACTCCATGATGTTTTTACATAGCCCAATTTATGTATATTAGAGTATGTAGCATCTCTTGGACCTTATATATAGTCTTCCTACATATTATATAAATTTTCCCCCTTTGAATTAAATAGACCCTCGTTTTTAACTCATGGAGTTTTGTAAATAATAAACAATGATTTCCCCGGGGTTTTGTTGAAAGAAACACATGCTCTTTTGGGCTCAAAATGGCTTGAGTAATAGTATTATGACTTTTGAAATAGAATTTTCAAAAATATGGATAATCTTCAAAACACTTTAAATAGTTTGTTTACAAATTTTGACATAGAAAAAATTATCTCTAAAAGTTATGCACACTCAAAAAGTGATGGAAAATGCAAGAAAATAAATACTTTGGAATCTAGTTTTTCAAAAATAGTAAAAAAATTCAAAAAAATTATCTGAAAAAATCTTTTTTCCTAAATTAAAGATTATTTTTCTCAACTATTTGTATCTTTGAAGGAAAAAAAAAACACTTTATTGTTTTCAAKAAATCTATTCATAGGCTTGTATAACTTCAGTAGAAATCCTTGTATTCCAATTTTCACCTTCAAATTTGCATTTTTGGGTTGGAAATAGTACTGAAACCCCCTATAATGTCCAAGATAGACATCCAATAGCGAACAACTTAAGTATAGTAAAAGAATTTGAAAAATTTGAAAAAAATTACTTAATGTCTAAAACTACCACATATATTTTTAGTTCAAATTTCATAAGAAATTAACATATGATGCAAAAGTTATGAGCAGAAAAACACTTGTCTAAGGCCACTTAAGGGATACCCAAAAGGACAAGAGTGTTTCTTGCAATGACCCTACGGTGACACCTGGCCTCTTCAATATAAAGCAAGAAACTTAAAAGATGGTGGATACAATTTTTTCCGTCATTATTACGTTCCAAAAGAACTCAACGATCAAAACAAACTGGTCTTTAAAGAAGACTTTGATTTTCAATTAAACGCTTGTAGCTTCATCAAAATCAATTCGTAATTTACTATTAACCCTTAAATGCTAGGTGGGTCACCGAGGAACTCATGAATTGCGATTTTGTGAGAATCATTGATTTAAAAAACTTCAAAAGCAAGCATTGGAAGTCACAATACAGTAGAAAGTCTTTCCTTTTCACACAATAGTCCTAGGAGAAATATATAGATGCTCTTTCATTCATCGACCAGAAAATGGCCTTAATGTCGTTTATGGGTTAAACACAAGATTGACTGCATGGATGAAAACTTCAACATCCCAACAACTTTCAACATTGCTCAGTGAGGTATCCAACTTATTTTGTTTATTACTATAATATTTTAAGCTTAAGAATAGTTTACTTTGTTTATTGAAATTCTTCTTGTAAGCTCAAAACTATATTTTTATTCAATTTTACAATTGCATGCACTTGTAATTCATTTCACAAAGACATTGGATCTTTCTTCTTCTTGCAATTGTTATCCAAGTAGGCATCACTAGAAAATCTCCAAATGTTGTGGTGCTTACATGCACTATATAGGTTTGATTTATTCATAGATTTAGTATTTGATGGAATGCATGGTATATCTTCAAATACATTTTAAAATACATTGAAGAGTTTATAAATATGTATAATAAAATTGTAAAATAGCCAATGAGAAGGCAACGTTTGAAAAAGCATTTGCAATAGTTCATGTTGTTTGGAAGATGGCCTTGAACTCCAATCTCTCGTCCTAAAGTTTTCAAGGCAAAAGGATATCAATTTTTATATAAGGTGTTTTCATTACACTATGACTCACTTATATTGGAAGAAAATATTATTCTTATACTAGAAAATTTAGTTTTTTTGTTGATTTGGTCGCATTGATTTGGTTCACTTTTGTGTTGATTTCAACAAAAATTTATTGATTTGAACAAATTTCAAAAGAAATCAACAAAAAAGTGAACCAAATTGTAATGTAAATTTTCTCTATTCAACAAAACCCAAGACTAGCAGTATAAGGAGATAGATCCACAAGGAAAGACAAATCAATCTATTGTATCGTAACTAAGGTCACTTGTTTCCGTAAATTAGATACTTATCTAGAGTAAATTAAGCATTAGTTTGAGGGATAGACAAATAACCCACATTCATGGTCAAATAATCATTTTCCATTATATATATATATAAACAAGACACAATGGTATGTGGTCCCAGTCCTATATAATATGCTCACTACTAGAAAATGGTGTCCAAATGAACAAAATAGTGTTGATTTTTTGTTGATTTGGGTACTCTAATGACCATTTTTACAAATTTGTGTGAATTTGGACAATGCTAGTAATACTAGTAACAACTTCTGTCCAAATCAACAAAAATTCAATACTTCTCCATTAATGAATTTGGAGGATCTTTTGGAATCTTTTGAATATCTTTAGAATCTTTTCATTGAATTTGAAATCTTATAAGTGTATTTAAGATCTTTTGATTATATTTGAAATTCATTTGAGTATATTTGGAATCTTTTGATTATATTTAAAAACTTTTGAATATATTTGGAATCTTTTGAGTATATTTGGAATCTTTTGAATATATTTGGAATCTTTTGATTTTATTTAAAAAATCTTTTTGATATGGAAAATCTTTTTGATTGTTTAGGAATATTTCCATAATATAATTAATCATTTTATGTATATGCAGAATTTGATTGGAATCTTTTGAGTCAATTAATTGATATTTGATATTCTTTTGGAATTTTTGAAATGATATTATAAGCTTCAAGAATATATTTATCTATTTTGTGTATATAATAATAATAATAAATTATTACTATTATGAAGTGCAATTCAAATGTTATTATTAAATGTTATCCAAATTGTTATTATTGTAGAATGCTTTAACTCCCAAATGCCCAAGGTTCTTCCCACTTTTGCAAAGATGTATTATAAAATGCAACTAAAAAGAATATTTTGAACTTGATATATGAACAAAAGTTRTACATTATGAATTTTGGATTCAATCCATACGGTTAGATCTACAATTGCAATGAACAATATTTTTGTATAAAATTTTAAACRTAAAATTCAAAACTATTTTGTAATTCAATTATGGATAAAATATTGACAATTTGTAAATGAAACTTTTTCTAATTGGTTGAAATKTAATTTTCTAAGGATAATGATTTTTGGAGATTTTTTGGATGCTTGATTTTATGAGTTGACTTTTTAAGGGGCACTTTTGATGAATTTTGCTCTAAGATCTTAGAATTGTTTGGTGAAACGTTACAACACAAAATGAGGCATAWAATCTTTACAAATTGTTAATTTTCTAATTCATGATACAAACATGAAGTTCACTTCCCATAAAGCCTATGCTAAAAAAGCTAGCTCCAGAAAATTGCATGATAAATCAGATAATGTCAATGAAGTTTGTTCATTGTCTAATATTTAAACGCTTGGGCAATTAGGGGTTAAAGCTCAAAACATTTAAATTTCTATTTGAAATTTTTTAATGAAAATTCAAGAAGTGCGCTACTTATAGCTTATTATTCATCATCATTATTTGTGTTTTCTCTAATTTTTTCCTATTTAAAGAATTTATATAATTACTATGGATTTTAGAAGAAAAAGATTTAAAATTCTTATTAGATACAATTCTATTTACATAATTAGAAAAACATTAGGGCAATTGAATGAACAATAGATTATATGCAAAAAACCATTAAAATGTTAGAATTGATGATAATTGATCGATATGCCCTTTAAACTCATATTTTTTGGTGACCAACTGTTTAGAATTTGACATGTAAAAAGTGGATTGTAATTCCAATCAAAATTCTTTTTTGTTGATTTGGTCGCATTGATGTGGTTCACTTTTGTGTCAATTTGGACAAAAATCAACAAAAAGAAGTGAACCAAATCAACGTGACCAAATCAACAAACAAAATAAAATTTGTAGGAGTGGAAGACTTCCAATCACTTTTGCAATTTTCACACCCTCATAATCAAACATTTTAAATCTTTTAATGCATAAGTGATATTGTTGTATTTTCTTTTCCTATGTGATCTCTAACATGTCTAGTTTGAATTTGTATGGTTACTACTCCAAAAAAATTGATACAACTTATAAAAATGTTGTTGTTTTGTTCAATTTAGAGGAAATTTTTAGAAGCTACAAAAAGGCCTTTAGTTGGCCACTTCAAGATCAAAGATATTTGAAATATATCAAATTTTTATTAAGTAAATTTTAACATTTTGTGGTTGCTGATCCATTTGGGAAGCTGCACAAAAAAAAATTTAAAATCTATTTTAGAAATTTATTTTTTCATCAAGTAGTTATTCATGTTTTCTTTCTATAGACAAGAAAAAAATCTAGATTTGGACAAAAATTCCGACTTTGGTGAATTCTCTAAAAACATCACTTCAACTTTGAAACTTTGAAAAATGTTCTAAAGGGAGAAAAAAACTGCCGTTGTATTAAAACCAGATCTTCCAAAATAAAAATACCAAAATCCTTATGGTGAAATATTTTGAAAATTTCAGAGTAGACTAATTTAACAATATTTGACAAGATCCTATGGTTACAATTTCTTAAAACTGGTTTTAAATGTATTTTAATTGACTTTATAAACGGCAATTTGAAAAATGAAAATTCGAACCCCTGCGGCTGATTAGAGGCTAAATAACAAAACAGACTTCATAGGTACATGAGTGTAAGAGCTTGGTGGGTTACTGGGTTGGCTTGGTTGCAACGGTTGCTGGCGGGAGGTCGGGGGTACGCTGCTTGGACCGGTCCTCATGAATGGCCGTGGTGACGCAGCGTGTGTGCGTGGCATACACGGCACGCCGGAATGGCCGGATTGCCAAGAGGCATTTTTTCATTGGTAGTTCCGTTTTTTTTAACATAAATCATTAAAAATTATCACAAAAATTAACACTTTTTGGTTAATATCAACATAAATGTGTGAAAATTATCAACAAAGTCAACACTTTCTTATTCAAAATCAGCACAGAAGTGTCAATTTCAACGTCCAAATCAACACTTTCTGGTAAAACGTTGTCCAAATCAACACATCCAAATTAACAAAAAAAAATCAACATCGTTTTGTTGATTTGGACACTGATTTTTCTAGTAGTGGCTTTGGCTTGTGACAAATCCTCTAGTCAAATCCTTAGGTTTGGGTCAATTTGTCATGTAAAATGCATGCACTATCGACGTAGTCAAAATGCCAATTTTTATATACTTTGAAATACAATAAACTTTTAGGGAAATATTTCTTAATTCATTCCTCTTTTCTTTCTTTTTCCTAGATTGTATTCTATTTACTAGCCTAATCACAAATTTAATATGCGAAAATCAACACTGTATTTTCTAACAATTCATCCAATATGCAAAGCATAAATGGCAAGAGAACATTCCTAGAACTTGTTTTAAATCTTCACGTCTGCCCCATCTTTAGCTTTAGCTTTTCGCATCAATTTGTCTTTCCTCAAGTGTCTTGAACTTGGGTCAATTTGTCATGGAGTCTAGCATGTAGCCGTGGGACTACTAGACCTATGATTGTCCATAAGACATTTAGTTTAACTTGGCTACTTTCAATCGACTTTGAAAACACACCAGTCAAATGATCAAGTGCCCGATTACAATACAGTTAATCTAGACGATTTATCTGAACAATCAATTATTAGTATCATTGTTTGTAAATTGTTAGACTAATAGTTTTGCAAAACAAACAGCTCTACCCGAGCCTATACTACCATTCAGTTAATTTGACAACCACAATTCTATTCTCACACAACTGTTCTAAACTTACTTACATAAGCAATTTGAATATAAGCAAATTGTCCAGCCAGATGATACCCTCATTTGAATTACAGTTTAATTATCAATTTGCAACTGATCACATTGAATTAATTGTCAATATTCAATTCACTAGTAGAAAATTCAGTTTTTCTGTTGATTTGATCGCGTTGATTCGGTCACATTTTGATAGAAATTTGTTGAAATCAACACATTTTTGTCAAAATGTGACCGGATCAACGCAACCAAATAAAAATAAAAAATGAATTATCTACTAGTGATTTGACTGTATGTTTACAAACTATAATTGATTAATCACACTCACTCAATTGATCTGGCTACCCGCCAATCAGTTTATTAAGTATTTCAATCAATTAATTTATTCTAACAACTGAGCAATTGGTAAGTAAATTATTKTATATGATCTAATGGACTCGACTTACCTCATCTACTGCAATTAGTTACAGAAAATTGGGATACCCTCCTAGCCAATTTGACTATATTTTAATTAGACTGAACTTAGAAAATTTAATACTCCAACAAGTTCCACATACAAACGCACACTCTCACAAATTAATCTTGCAAAACTATTCAATGTTAATTGGCTACCCGCCAAGTCAAATAATCATAAGTCAATCCCAGTCAACTCGGTTATTCAAGCAAGGCAATACAAGTTCAGTGAATTAGTTCTCAACTTCCTTTTGCAACACAGTCAATGTGTACACCTTTGCAACGATTAGACACACTTGGGATACCCTCTCAGATAATTCAAATAATTAATTACACAACTAGATTCACTCGTCAAATTATCTATTTAGATTTATAGACTTAAGTCAACTGAATTTATACAAAAAGCAATTTGTCCAAATTTGCATATACAAAGCTGGGATACCCTCCTCGGAACACACAAATGAAATCAAAAGCTTAATCGCCAACACTTAATCACTACCCGTGAGGTTGAAATTGATTAGCCAAATACACACAAGTAATTGGTCAAATTCTTATTTTATATATTCACAGCAACATGTACAACTTGAAAACTTCTTGAGCTCCACTTTGAGAAGAGATAGAGAGAGAGATAATTGTCATTTGGACTTATAGTCCCAAAAAGAAWGATGAAAGAATGCAATTGTTCATTTGAAAGAGTACTTTGACTAATCGATTCACTTCATATCCTAGTCTATTAGCTCCTTTYCAATCTTCTTATGTGTCTATTGGCTTTCTATACAAAGTATTTGTCTATTCAATACATACAAAAGATAATTAGACTAGTTCTATTTCCTATTTACACATGCAAAGCCAAATAGTCAAAAGTTTAAAAATTTAAGTAACTACACAAATCAACAAAAAAACTAAATTTTCTAGTAGTATTGTGGGCATAGATGATCAATGAAAGACATCAACATGGCACAAGATTTGTTCAAGTTTGGTGAAAACTTTGTATTGAGAATGTAAACAAGATTATTGATTTCGGAACATATACTAGGCAATAACTAAAAAGAATATTTAGTGTTAGCAACACTATTTATGAACATCAACACTAAATTTTATTAATCCTACTAAAATAAGTAACATTAAATCTAATTTCTAACAGTAAATGTACTCTATGGTAAATTTGAAATTTGAAGAGCTTTACATTTAGTGTCAGAACATATTAAAAAAATGAATTTGCAAAGTAAAAGATTGAAGACAAGAAAAATGATAGAAGGAATAGAAAACGTGGAATACATTTGTAATGAAGGAAGGCGAGGTGGCAGCAAGCGGACGGAGGCGGATCCAGCAAGTGGGCGGGAGAGAGCAGTCGAAGAAGGAGCCGAAGATTCAAACCAGAACGGTGTCGGGAAGGCAAAGTATAAACCACCACCACCCACCCACCCCCCAAAAAATCAATCACTTGAGTATTGGAGAAGAAGAGTGGAGGAAGAAAGGAACGGAGGAAGAAAAAGAGCAAGAAAGCCAAAATCAGGAAAGTGTATGCGGGGAGGCAAAAAAAGGCGAAACTCAAGGTAAGGCTAGGGAAGGAGATGACAGAAAGGAAGAGAAGCTGGAGGTGGCACATTGAAGTCTAATATTACACTAATTCACAAAAAGTTTAGATTTACTGTTGTGTGGAGTAGGGTGGTGAGTACACTAATGTAATCCAACACTAAATATCCTTTTTAGTGTAGTTATTTTATGGACAATATATTATGTCATGGTCCACAACATGCTTATTGGCGCTCCAAGTTCAAACAAGAGGTGAGTGCTTACATGCAGACAAATAGAAATGCAAATCATAACTTGCATTATGTACGCTTTGCATTATCTTACACTCAGGTTTAGTTCACAAATACAACCTTGATCACAAATGAACTATGATATTCAACCCCTAAAGGACCAACATGCGTTTTTTGGCAACATAAAATTTTTGGGCAGGTACATGTGATTGGAGATTTGCATATTTTGAGTTGAAATTTTAATAGAATGTGGGGACAAGGAATATCTTTCATATGCACAAATTTCATGACGTTTGGAAATATGAGTCAAAAGTTACTGCATAATATGTTGTTTGTTTTTCAACTCGGGCAGTTCGGGCAGATCTGAAAAAATCACTTTTTTAAGAAATAAAAATTTGAAATTCGTTCTTCAAATTTCTATGTACTCAAAAAGCTTTGAATCATTGCATTTCAATAGTTGAGATGAAAGTTATGAGACTTTTTAGTTTGCGGGCAACTATGGAATCCCTACACCAAAAAAAACTTTGAAGTCMTTTATTTTACTGAAATTTCAATAATTTTCAAAAAAAAATAATGCCATTGGATGTAGATTGTTTATTACAACAACTCAACCATTTGGATTGGATTTTTTAAATTCTATAACTAATTTATTAACAATTTAGTATTTTGAATCATTCTCTACTTCTTTCTACTTACTATTTTTTTCCTATAGGATGTACAACTCCAAATGATCTGAAAATTTTCATGTATGTAGCCAACTTGCTTTGAAGAATGAATCCAAAGAAGCACAAGTATTTCGGACATTTTTTCATAATGATCTGACCTTGTGAAGTGCAGCTGCCCAATTTTTTGCAGGGCCAAAAAAAGGACTTTTGCCACTTCAATTGCTAATATCTTGCAATCTACATGGTGGAAATTTCTGAAATTTTTTCCACATATTCTCAAACTAGAGTACTACAAGATCCTACGTTTACATGTGTCAAAATTGATATTTTTTCAAAAATTTGGTACTTGTACTAGAAATGGCAGTTTTGAAGTATTTTTGGTGAGAACATAGTCAAGGAACTTTAGGGGTTAAAGAATATTTAATGAATATCAACCATTGCTTATAATTCACAGTAAGCCTTAAGAATCTTGAGCATGAAGATAATCCATTACTTCAATCTATTACAAATATGACATATTTAACCATTGCTTATAATTCACAGTAAGCCTAAAGATAAATCAACCATTGCTTATTATCAACCATTGCTTCTATCTATTACGAATATGACATATTTAAAAAAGACAATAAGACAACGTTCAAAATAGATTGTTGAACCAATCTCTTCAATATTCCATAAATTTATTTTATTGCTTGCTTTTGACAATCAAGATTTGAAGCAAAATTATATATAAATGGCTTATGAATTATAAGACACACTTTGATGTATCTTTAATAATTACCTCTATAATACTACATAGCTACTCAAGTATTTAATACAATTATATTGTATTAMGTATTAGTATATTATTATTATTGTTATTCTATATGTTGTTGTTTTCAAAAATACATCACCTTTTTTTTTCTTTTTTTTTTATGTAAAAATGGCTAACAATTTCAAGATCAATTATAATTTTTTATTTTTTGCATGAAAATCTACTTTTACTTTCTTAAGTTTACATGAATTTGGCATTTGCAATTTTTCTACCTCAAATAATAAGGATTTTGAGAATTAAAATTTTTACATTTCCAAAAAAATTATTTTCAACGTAAGTGTTAAAGACTTGAAGTATAAAATTAAATCAATATGCCATTTAAAAAAAAATATGGCACTATCTTAAGAGCAAATATTTATTGAATTAATGCATATAAGAGGTTTGTGTTAAAAAAATGTAATAAATAAGCACTTGCCATTTTGTGTAAACTTTGGCTATAATACTCATGAATTTTTGGGAGTACTCTCAGGGAGGGCACTCAGTGTAATATTTGGCATACACCTGCAATAAGCACCTATTTAACAGGGGGCTATATTTACCTTATAAAATTGATTAGAAGACATGGTATTTTTTAAATAAAGGTAAAATTTGAAATATATAGCATGCTACTTTACTTATAACCGTGTTTTACAATTTTTGAGCATTGTATATTACATGTACATTGTTTATAAAATTTATCTACAAGGAATATATTGGACCCTATTTTTTATTGCACGTAGTTTCTACGATTTTCGCCAGTGCCCCCCCCCCGAGGGAGTAATATAAAATAAAATAAAACAATTTAAAAAAAAAATGTAAAATATGTTTAATCTATATACCTTTAAAAAGAAGGTACCCTAGGAACAGGGTTGTCTGGATGTCAGGGCGTCCGCAGTCGCGTCCGGACGTCTAGCGTCCACGTCCGCAGGCCGGCGGACATCCCCTGACATTTGGACAAGCGAGGCCGTCCGCGCGTCCGCGAGTCCGTCAGACTGTCCGTCCGTCCGCCTGTCCACGGCACCCGTGTCCGCGTCCGCGGTGCGCCAGGTCGTCCGCCCGTCCGCCCTACCCCGTTCGCCAGATCGTTCGCCTGTCCGCGCGGTCGTCCGCCCGTCCGCGTCCGGACGGTCGTTTGCCCATCCATGCGTCCGCATAAAAGCCAAAATTTGGTTTAAAGATTAGTTTGATTTAGAGGTCTTGTTTTGGTTGTTTACAGTTTAAAAAATTAAATATGAAATTGAATTTTTTTGCCACTAATCCCTTTGGTATTTTTCGCTTTTGAAAAAAAATTGAAATACTTTGAGTTGTTCATGTTATTTTTGCGCATTTATGTTTAATTTCTTTAACAAAAATGATAACAATTGCAATTTATCACAAAGTAAATAGATGGATTGTAAAAGTAACATAGAGTGCAGAGTTTTAAGTTAAAAATATATAGGATTATTGACAAACGCATTTTCTATTTCTATTTTGTTTTATCAATAATTTCGAAGGAAAAATGAAATTATTGTTAATTTTTAAGGCAAATAAGTCCTTTAGTTTACTTCATTTATTTTTTTTTTAGAACGGACTATTGAAAAAAAAATGCATARTATATACAATTACCCATGTTATGTTTTGGAAGCATTCGATGTTGTATACTCCAGGAATTCCTCCTCTTACAAGTTACAACATTATCAAAACCCGGTGAAGAGTGAAAAGCCGATTCTGACTATGTCTTGCAGGTAAAGAAACACATGAATAGGTATGGAAAATATCATAAAAAAATAAAACCATTTCCAACGCACAAATACTCAACAATTCAAAACATACACGTAATATATTAAATGAACGTGTATACATTATGGAGGCGTAAGCAATACATATTTCGTATGTGAGTATAAGTACCAATGTACCATCTCAATCCTTATCTGCCGAATATTTCTATATTTCTATAATTCAATATCTCTAGTTCTCTACAAAACCTGGTTCACTACTCGTACGCATGTTGAAAGTGTTCATCTGGGATGGGCCATCTGTAAGTTGTAGTAAACCGATTGATGACGTGGGCAAATCCACCACGATGATCGTTGCCTTCCAAGCAAAGTCGACGCAAGTAGGATTCAAACATGCCGGCAAAGTTGGTGTGACTTAACTTCGTGATGTTTGGTGTTTTGCGATGCAACTTATAGTATTTTTCCGACATGCAGCCTTTATTGATGGCTTGAGCTATCTTACCAACCGCGTATTCCTCTGATGTGCGTGATAAATGTGGAATGATTTCCACATCCGCATCTCTACGGTGCAAGTACACAATACTTGGTGCCACCCACCACCTCTTCCTCAAAGCTTCATTCATATCGCTTGCCGAAGTGAATGTGTACAAAGATTTAGGGAGGTCGGCGGCTAAGCTTGTCATGCCCCAATTACACACTCCAATGTATACAAGAGATTCATCTGCTCGAAAATGAAACATAATGTTGTCCAACAAAATGTCATTGTACAAATGTCCAACTGTGTGCACAGCATGCATAATGTGAAACAACGCCCATGCAAGCTCCATACGCTTCTTCCTAAAACATTGTAGACGGTAAGAGGCGGCAATTTCTTCCACATAAATGTTTTTATCATAATGTACCCGAATGAATTTGTTGTCCGGATAATTATGATCCATGTTCAGCATCTGCCTCAGTGTTCCACCATTCCACCAAAACGAATATCCTTTGTTTTGCCTAGCATGCACTGCAAAGAAACGTATCACTCCATCATGTGGAATACGCACTGCCATAGACTCGTTCTGGTGTTCCAATTTGGCGAGTTGAGGTTGTGTGCAGTGATGGTTTGATAATTTGGCGGCAAACTCCCATGACGAAGCTATTCCGGGACATCCTTCGATTCGAACCTTCCGAATTGTAGCATACCCTCCCTTCATTATTTTTTCATCTTGCGGAATCACTTGAGCGGTCTCTAGAAGCGCTATGAGATGTCGCCTGCCCCTATTCAATTCCGCAACTCCCTCCTTGCTATTCCACCAACCCATGGATCCACGGCGATTACACCTTTTTGCAAAAGGTTTACAATAGCCAACAAACAAGTCAACTTTGAGAATGAGTTCTTTAAACGCTTGGTCATTTGCACTGTATACACTGCCATACTTCGTTAAAATGACTTTCGCATTCCACAAAGCGTCGTGCACCCTGTTCTCCATGAACTTGGTGAAGCCCTTTTTATTCGTCTCTTGATGCCATTTGGGAACATATAAAGCATCTAAGATCTTCTGCATCATGTCCATCTTGAACTTTTGCGGACATTCCTCTTGATACCTTACATATTTAGTGTCGAGTGACACCGTTGTTTCAGCTTCATAAAATTTGACAATAAAAGCCGTAAGAAATGCTTTGCACGCATCCGATGGAATCTTCCTTGCTGTTTCAATGCTTGGCCCACTAACGTTTTTGGCCTTCACGGCCTTCTTTGCTCTCGGCATTGTCTTGAACTCTTCGTAGCACTTCGTGACAAGGTTAATGTCAGAGTTATATAATACTCCAATAGAAAAGTATTGTATGTGCCAAGACTTTTAAAAAAAAACAATAAGTGGGCCCCACGAAAATGGATTCTTTCCTTCCCGATGAGAGGAGCCAATGGAGGATAGACCACCAAGCTCTCCGCTCAACATTTGCAAGAGCAAGGGGGAAGAAGAAAGTGAGGGGCGGACGAAGCGTCCGCCCCAGTATCCCTGGCGGGCGCTGTTAGCCCATCCGCCAGATCGGACGGGCCAAACGAGGCGGACCACGCACCGGCGGACCGATCTGACGTCAAAATGATTTCACATTTTTCTTGGAAGGCTGGACCCCCCCGTAGGATTCAAATTTGATGTATCTAACTTTTAATTTTTTTTTTTTATCACCCAAGACTACAAAACCATAAAGCTCAATGTCATATTCAACTATGAAACCAAATTCATGCTCCAATATAATTGATGCATAAACTACAAATATGTTTCGTTAGTGTAAAAGTAAATTTTTCATTTGTGTTGGACTTTTTCCCAAATTGAAGTTGAAAATTCCAATTATTGCAATTCTCTAAAGCCAAACTTGGAAATCAAATTATATCAACCATGTAATACATTAAAGTAATGAAGATTATTTACCATAATTGAAAAAAGAGACTATTGTCCATAACTTTCATGCTTAGACCTCCTTGTTTTGTAGAGGGTGAACTTTCGGTCACTTAAATGGTTTTATAAAAAAAAATTCAGATTCATGTTTATTTTCTATACCATCAGAAAATTGCCTTCCAAATTTCTTGCTCTTCTTAGCATTTCTACAATAAGTAGAGACACAAACAACTTCCACACGCAACATGAGGCGCAAAATAGTGCAATCATCTTATAACATATTGATAATTTATTAGTCATCATAATAATATAAGGGATTACGCTTCCACATGACGAAGACAATAATAGACCCACAATGTTCTATGTCGCTTGCACTTAAATACATATTCAAATACGAGTCAGTATCATCTACTGACATGGTTGTGCTGTGACAATATTTCAGATGTCTACCAGCGAATATAGTGAGAAACAATAAACTATTAAACTCTATGTATTCTATTCTAATATTCTTCAGGATCTACAATAAGTGAAAAACTTTGCGAAAGTCTTATTCCGAATTGGAATCGAAGGCATCTTCTTCTTCTGAATCTTGTGCATTCGACCTTAGTAATCCAACATATAGTCCGCCGCCGTAAATCTCTCCGCGTCCGCTTTGTCCACTTCCATGTGGGTAAGGGTTGTAGTAAGTGCCTCCAAAAGTAGGAGGAGGAATCGGGGCATGCTCTTGAGATCCTCCTTAACTTGAACCTCCGTAATGAGACCCTCCTTGATATCCATAGGAACCATGTGGGTAAGGGTTGTATTGAGCACCACTTTGGCCATCTCCGGGACCTTGTATACCATGATTTCGTTCGTAGGGTCTGCCATGCGCGTGGTGCCGACCGCGATCTTCTAAGCTTCTACGCATTGCCTCTTGTACTTGCTGTTCGTACTCAATGTCGTGTTGAGCTTCCTCGCGTTCATGTCTTTCTACAAATGTCACAGGTGTTGCATCATCACGAACATCGTTGTCATCACTCCATTCATCTTTGGCATCTGGCAACACAACGGAAGGAAACTGTTCGAAACCTCGATTGGACCATTCTGGCATGCAATCGCTTACGCCAGTCCAATTAGTATCAATCATTCCTTGTTCACGTGTGCGGTTCTTCACATTGCGTCCTGCAACCGTGCGCCAATCTACCTCTTTGTGAAGTATAATCTCTGCCCAAATCATGGCCATGTTCAAGTAGTTCATGACATTTGGTTTGGAGACTGGTAATCCTGATGTGGATGTTATTTCCTCATAACGACGGACAAAATGTTGGCTCATGCACGTGGACATTTGCCCTTCCCAACGACGAACTTGCACCTCAGCGTATTCTTCTGACCACAATTTAGAAAGGTGCGTCATTTTCACATATTTTTTACATATCGTGCAATCCCAAACTTTCTTTGGTTCATCTTCCCATCCAAGTTCTGCCACGCATAGGGGATTCTTCCAATCTTCCCAATTCATGTCTTGCGACTTCCCTTTTTTACTTCCTCGCGATGGTGCTCTTTTAGGCATGATGACCACGATACAATTGTATGAAGTGTCCAAGAAGTGCAATGGATTTGTAGTGTTAGCGTTTTCCGTATGCAACACCGAAACAATCAAACACCATGGAAAAACAAGTGAAAACCGTTCACACACCAAATTGAAAGGAGTGCACAGATACCCGAAGGTGCCGGATCACCCACTCCAAAAGGGAAACGATTGTGCCCAAATGAGCTGTCGGCCTATCCTTTTATACCGTCCGCATTGTACAGACTGAAGCGGACATGTCCCGTCCGCATCGGGCGGACCACACAACGCGGACGGTCAGATCGTGTGGACAACAGCGACCGACCGCGCCATCGGACGAGATAGGGACGGACGGACGGTCACAGCGGACGGGGCGACCGCCACGCGGTCTGCCGACGCGTCCGACGGACGGAGGGGACGGGTGGTCGTAGGCGGTGGTGGGCGGATTCCTGCTACACATGAACGGACTGGAAGACGGGTGAGGGGACGAACTGCCTAGCGGACGCACTGCCTGGCGGACGAATTGCCTGGCGTATAGACTGCCTGGCGTTTGGGTTAACGTGGTGTGGAAGGCACGGGCGGACGAATGACGGGTCACATTTGGACAGATTAGGGTTTAGGATTTAGGGTTTAGGGTTAGAATAGAAATTCAAATTTTGAAGCAAATTTGCCAAGCACCTGAAATTAATAAGAAATGGTGGTAATTCTTAGAAACTTGTAAAGGCATGTTCACGCAAGTTTACTGAAATTGGGTTCGTAGATATAAAATATCAAGACATTTAATTTGTGATTTGCTCGATACTTTGATCATGAGCATATTTCATTGAATTGATTGAACAAACTATCAATCTACCATGAACCATTGAACATTTGACTTCTCTCTTCAACAATGACTTTCTTAAAGTTCACTACTTCGCTCGAACCTCTTCTAGAGGACCGTTTAAAAATATTGGAGAAAGTGGTGGCTTATGAAAAGGAGAACCAAGAGTTGCGGAAACAGTTGGAGACGTCCAATGACTCCAATCGCACCATTCTGGATGAACAGAAGCAGAGGTACGTTGAAAAGTATGCAATTTGGCAGCGCACCAAAGACCTGTATGATGAAAAACTTAGCAAACGGAATGTGTTCATTATTGAATTGGAAGACCGAGTCATAGAGCTATATGACATTCTGGCTTCATGTGGCTTCTCGAATGTTCCGAGGAGGGCAAGAACTGAAGACTTCCCTGATTTGGATGAGGGTGACGACTAAAACGAAGGGCTCATAGCAGTATCGATTGTACCGGTAGTTCTAAACTACGAGCGTATCCAAGATGCTTCTGTGCAAATCAAATCAACTGATCCGAACGTGTTGATGGATAAATTAGAGGAGGCAACCACGTAGAATCTTGTTCTTGAAGCTGAATTGAAACGATTGAAGAGAATATTGGACCTCGACGACCCTAAAGTTGAGGGTGAGCTGCAAACTTGGTGGCTAACATGCATACAAATGCTCCAAGATAAATCTTCCGTTGTATCTCGATCAATGAAGGCGCTTCGCGAATTTGCAATGAATTCAGATGAAGATTGCAGCGTCGTTGAGTCTTCATTGCACAAATTGAGAAGTGCGTTTGATGCAAGTTCGTCGGGGTCAACTTCAATAACATATTGGGGAGACATGGATGCCATATTTGATCGGTTGAATTACGCCCAAAAAGAAGAGCAAAGCCACATTACTTGGTCTTTAGAAGCAGAGGAAGGATGGGTACCCTATAACACGCTTTCAGCAAACATCCTAAATAAAGACAAGACAATACTGCATGCGTGTGATTCTGCGCTTGAGATCTTGACGAAAAGATGTTGCCTTTGCCTCGTCCCGTTTGGTCCTAAAGGAGTCTTGAGTCTGGGCCAATGTCGGCACACTTTCCATGTCACGTGCTTGGCCAAGTACTCAGTCACTCGTTCTATTTGTTAGGAGTGTCGTTCTCCTTTCAGCCCTAGGTTGTACGAAATGCTCGGGATCACCGCAAGCATGCCCCCTGACCATGAATACAATCGGTGGACCCTTCCCCTTGACCAAAACCCCTACAGATTTAGCAATTACTTGCATTGGGGGAAACCTCTAGTATGGGATGCAGTTTCTCAAACCCATGATGTATACGAGGGCTCTGGATTTTTGGCGGATCATTTCATGTGGATGACCCAGGATAAAGAGGTGGAATTGCGAGCCCGGACCCTTGAATCTGATGAAGCCCGCGAACTATTTTGTCGTAGCATGGGAGGGCATTGGAGCGTGCAACATAAAAGATTCTTCCGTATTCCTGAGAAGGCCGTGGAGAAAGGGCCGGACGGGAATTGGGTGGAGGTAGAGCATGATCCAAAGTTTGATGATTTGTACGGAGCATACAATCATGCTTTAATCAGGAGGGCCCTTTTTTTGGCGAAGTTGGAAGAAGCAGCAAAAATTCGTGCTGTAGATAGGTTCGCACTGTATAGGGACGCATTTGTAGCCATTGCCTCATGCTTTGATAGAAACATAGATAACATCATAGCTGATTGGAGGGCATTTCTATTGGACGGGTTCCGACCTAACTAGGTGCATAATGCAGACGATGATGAAGTGATCAATGCAATGGTGCTCCGAATAGATATGGAATTGCGAGCTTTCGTTGCATGGCATGAAGAGTACCATGTGGCAAAGCGAAAATGTGACCTTAAAGACGAAGACGACCACTCTCCCGAAAGCAAACGACAATTTTTGGAGGCTGATAGAGTAGCTGAATCTGGAGGGCTAGTAGTCACTGAGAGCCTGGGGTACAGGACACGCAGTAGTACTGCAAGACTTCTGGCAAAAACTGGGCCAAGTAATGTTTTTAGAGAGGATAGCGCAGATCCGAATGAGGAACACTATATTGCCTTTAGCCTCATGTGGATTGTGATTCCAGTCTCAGTGGATTGAATATTGCTTCACAACAATCTTTACAATGTACCTTGCATTTTTGCATAATATATAATTATATATGAAGTTATATTAGCACGCATTGTACTTTTGAATGCAATTTGGTTTTTGTTAAAATATTGAATTTTCAATTTTGTGACCCATTCTGCCCGTTTGTCCGCCCAAAGGCCTGTCCGCCAGTCCACCCGCAGCCCATCTGCCAGGCCGTCCGCTCGACCGCGTGTTTGCTAGGCCGTCCGCCAGTCTGTGCGCGCGTCCGCCCGTCTGTCCGCGAGCCCGTCGAACCGTCCGCCCGCGCGTCCGCCCGTTTGTCCGTCCGTGAGTCCGTGCGATATACCGTCCGCTAGTCCGTCATCCGCCTGTCAGGCGGACAGTCCGCTCGACATCCTATCTACTAGCCCGTCTCAGCTAGTCCGTCTGTCCGCCTGTCCGTCCACCTGTCGGCGCGTCCGTCCGCCGTCCGTCCGTCCGTCCGCCCAACTGAACCGCTCGTTCGTCCGACCGTCCGTCCGACCGTCCGTCCGACCGTTGTGCATGAATTTTTTTTTTGGGCCTCTACAACAGTCACTGTTGGTCCCTTGATGTGCAAAGTATAAGTGCTCTCGCATTCCTCATTTGCAAGCACTCTTGAGAAATCAAACGCTAAGATTCCCAAAGGCTAGGAGCCACAGCATTTTGTGTCCCTTGCTTGGTAATGCATAGTTTGGTGGACGGGGGGGCTTTGCTTTGCAAGGCTTTGACATTATACTTGTGACATTCTCGTATGATTCATTGAAACTGAACTCTCTTGAAATTTAAGTGTGGAAGTGCAACGATAATTTCGAACAATAAGCAAGGATGGGTCCTCATGGTATATTGTCCCGTCGAATGGCAAAGTTCAGTGCAAGGTTTGTAACTCTGTATTTGCGAAGAAGATTAGCCGTATGTTGAGCCACCTTGGTTATGAGGGTACATCCGGTGTTTGAGATAAAGGAGTTAGCCTTTGTCCAAACTTGACATTGGAAGTTCGAACTCTTTTTGTCGATTGCAAAGGAAAATTCCCACGAAGATGTGGATTTGACAATGTAGACGGTTGTAGTACACCTATTGCGGGGAACATCGTGTCTACAGAGAGGGACACGCCACGTTCTATCAAAGGAGACTCTTGTACAGCTCTTTCAGAATTTGGTGGTGTGGGTTCGAAAGTGAATGCAAATACCGAAACATCTGGAGATCGCGAAACTCCAAGGACATCAAGCAGCAGGCCTCCCAGACAAAGTAGATTGGTGGATGGTTTTGATGAAGCCAATAAACAAAAATTGGATGCACTATGCGTGCCATAAAAGAACACGTCCTCGGGTTAGCAACCGGATCCTTTCGGCGGCGCCAGCATAGAACCCCGCCACTAGTCTGAGCGTACCATGCACGACACCAAATGATCAACATGGATCTGCATTACGTAGGAGCTCTTTTGAATCCCTATCTTCTAAAGGATAAGGCATTAGCGGACGATCTAGAAGCGACAGCGGCATGCAAGCGGGTTCTGATGAAAATATGTTCACGTGAAATGTATCTGCAAGTGGTCAAAGAATTTGTAGCTTTTCGCCTTAGGGAACCTCCGTTCCACAACATGTTGGAACCAGGTGATTCAAAATTGTCGGCACATGCTTGGTGGGATTTTGAAGGCGCATGTGGAAAGCTTATAGCCCCCATCGCAAAAAAGATATTGGCCCAACCGGTGTCGTCGTCGACGTGTGAACGCAATTGGAGTAGTTATTCTTTTGTTCACAACAAATCTCGTAACAAGTTGCAGCCCTCAAGAGCGGCGGATTTGGTGTACATCTAGACCAATGCCAAAGTCATAGCCGCGTCAAAAGAAAAGGATGAAAAAGAGTGGTACGATAAGAACGTGGAATCAGAGGAGTCTGATGAGCCAAGGTCAGTAGATGAGGCTGATGAGCCTGGAGATGATGATGACGCCCCAAATGCCACAAACGACGATGTGTACGATTCGGATGAAGAAATTCTGGGTAGTCCTCATCTGAGCATTGACGACTTCGGAGTCAATGGCAGGGAGGTGTACGACTATCCATCGAATGAGGACGACTGTGGACATGGAGAAGATTTACCCTCGGTAGCGCCATTTTTAGATGGAAGTCGGCGCCTCAGTAGTGAGGTAATTCACGAGGATAGGAAAAATACTGACGTGGAGAGGATGGATGGGCGTGGGCCGGCAGAGGGCGACAATGAATCTCACGAAGGGGATGAAGTGCTCTCAATTCCGAGAAGTCCGTACATGGCACCGCTGTGCGCGCAAGAAAATGAGCAGCGCAATGACGATGTAGAATTTGAGGAGACAATTGCGCTGCATGTAGAGAACACAAACGTCGCTGAAGTAGTGGTGGGTGGGAACGGACGAACTGGACAAGAAGATGAAGGACTGATGAGAATGCAGGAAGGCAAACTCAATGGGTCGTCCGATGTGATGGACTCAAGACATCGGCTTTTTGTTCACGATGGCGTACGTGAGAAGGAGGTCACATGATTGCACCCTAGACCACCACGGGCCGCCGGTGCCGGTCCTCCACGTGCATTTTATAAAACTCAGGGCATAACATTGGATGTTTCAAGAAGTTCAAGGTTCGGCAAACAAATTTTGAAGTCCGCGGAAAAGGTGCCCAGTTCGCGAACACCAATTCGAAGTGCCTCATCAGGATGATCGGGACGAGACATTAGCTTCGTTGTTACAACGACATTCCGGTGTTGCACGACTTCCACCACGACAATCTATGATAGTGTCGAAGGAGCCTGTCCAAAGAAGTCAAACGGTGACCGCAAGGAAGATAAAGGTTAACGGAAGGCCAGAAGCATTGGAATCGTCAGTGAAAGAACCCTCTACAACAAAGAATAAAAGAGTGATGCAACCCTCTACAATGTCTCCAGTGAAGAAACAAAATGTGGGTAAAACCCCACTTGATTCATTTCTCTTAAAGAGGAAAATGAAATCAGGCCCTGATTCTGGAGAAGGCGTTGGGCAACTGTTACTAAAAGTAAAAAAAGAAAAGGCAATGGGCCCATCCAAGAGATCAGTGAAACGTAAGGGAGCAGAAGAAGCCGGAGTGACAATTGTACAATCATCATTAGATGACACATCGGACGATGAAGCCGACCGTTTTTAACTAGATGTGATAGTAGCGGGGCTGAGGTGAAAGGAGACAGTGATTATGTGCCTTAGGGATTAGGAATGTTTGCATACGTATTAATTCATGATTCATGTAGGTGCTCATGATTTATTGACCATGTAATGACAAATTGTCAATGATGTATTTTTCAAATTTGTTATAAAACTAATCTTTATAAGACATTATGCATGTGTCCCTAAACCCTCAGAAGTTATGAATGTATGATGCTTTACAAATTTGCATGCAAACCAAGGGTGCATTCACTAAATATGAATTGTGACCTTGTTTATTTTGATATTGTGAGTGTAAATGTATAATTACGGAATTTTCACTTCATAAAATAAAGGTCCTTTAAATTTAAAAATTTCAAAACGCACAAATAATTATTTGATCGCGGTGGAGCATTTACATAATTTCAATGCAATTTGAAGATATCTTGACCCTTAAGCCGTCCGCCTATCACCCCCTAAACCGTCCGCCCGTCCGCCCGTCCGTTCGACCGCCCAACTGAACCGCCCGTTCGCCCGACTGCCCAACTAAACCGCCCGTCCGCCCAACCGCCCGTCTGCCCGTCCGCCCATCGTCGCGACCGCCCTAAAACAGTCTGCCGCGCCGCCCGTCTGCTATTTCGTGCGCGCGGACGGCCTCCGTCCGCCAAGACCCTTCCGTCCGCCGGACGTGAGCGTCCCGCAGACTCGGACGTCCGATTTTTGGATGTAAATTACTCTAGGACGTCGGACGTGGACAACCTTGTCTAGGAAGGAAAATGATAGAAATTTTTCTAACTAGGTGAACTGGAAAAGTGCAAAATCTCATGAAAATAGGTATTTTGACATTTTAATTTGTAAAAAATAGGAAAAGAATTTTTTTCAAAAATTAAAAATTGGCCATTTAGGAAGAGTTGATGGTGATGAGATTTCACCAAAAAAATGGTCTTAGAACCATCATCAATGTTTTGAAATTGCGTGCAATAAGAGTGTTGTTTAGACTCATGTGAAGGACATAAAATAATAAATTTTTAGATTCCCTTTAGTAGGTCTATGCTTTTCTACTATGTTAATAGACCATGAAAATTTCAGCTACAAATCATTAAATTTAGTGGCTCCTAACGTAGTGAAAACCCCTAAACTTCAAAGTGTGACAAATTAGCAGAAATGATTTTTAAATGTAGATTTATTTTTTTAATTTTTTGAAAAATAAAAGATATGATTATCATCAAGTTAGGCATTTCAAATAAAAATTTCAAATTTACTGTATTTATGCTTCAAAAATTATTGAAGATTACAAAAGAGCAACATTGTTTGTGACGGAGAATAGGACCGGTGTTTCTTGCTATGACCCTATAGTCAAATCAAAAAGATGTTCAAATTCTTCAAAATAAAATCTTCAATACTTTGGTACCAACAAACAATCAAACATCCAAGAAGATTCTATTTTCCATTTGACAGACAATGGGGACGTTCCAACAAACATCTTGTCGAAATGTTGAAAACCTTGCTTCATGCTTATAATTACTTTGCACATTTAAATTATCTTGATGCGCCCCTCAAAAAAACCAAACCAATCAATGATTTAAAACTTTGCTGATGAAAAAGTTTATGATGTTCTATTTTCAAATTATATATAGAAACAACATAAATGACAAAAATTGAAACAAATTCATTAAGCGGAGGATTGATGGTTTGGGAGCACTTCAATTTGTTCTCAATGATTTGTTTTTACAATTGCGTTGAGATTTGGATGACATCTATTTCTATTTTATAGACCACAAACAAAAGTATAAAAATAAAATAAATGAGCCTACTGTGCTTTCAAAAGATGCTTCCCTCTTCCCTCCCTGCATTACATTACCTCCCACACACTCTAAAATCAAACAACTGTCGATTGCTTATGAAAAAAAAGAAGCCTTGTTGGTGCCGTTGATTTCTTAAAAACACCCCGCTACCCGATCTGAGGGTGGCCGTCCGATGGCTAGGGTTGTATAATTAGGGTTTTCTCCCACCTCCCTCTTCCTCGCTTGTTGATCACTTTCCTCCTCCGTACCTATTGATCGCCTCCCTCCTCCACTCCCATCGCTCGTCCGTCCCCTGCTTCCATCACTCCTTCCTCCGCTCCTACTCCCCATTGCCTCCCTACACTGCTCTTTGTTGTTGCCTCCCTGTGCTACTCTCCACATTGATCCCTGTCGCCTCCGGCTTATACTCCCACGCTACTCTCCGCATTGGTGTTGCTCCCTGCGTTGGTGTTGCTTCTCTCTGCGTTGCTCCTCGTTGCCTCCCGCTTGTGCTCCCACGCTGCTCCCCGCGTTGGTGCTGCTCCTCTTCAATTGGTGCCCCTCGTATCTTCAGTAGTGTTTTGGCTTTTGTTGTGTTTTGACTTTGTGTTTTTCTACTTTGTTTCTTCTTAGATTTTCTCAAGTGAGTTCCTTTGTCTTCTTTCTCTATAGTGCGTTGTGGTTCACACTGCGTCGTGCTCCATGATAGAAAGTATGAAAACTAATAAAAGAGAGTATTTTATTATTATTTTATAATATATGTAAAGATTACATTATTCCTCTTTTTGTAAGGAGGAAGGAGAAAGGTCACACCGTTTGRTGACACCTATTAATTATACTAAACGACATACTAAAGKAGTAGATTTAACATACGTAAATTAGTTATATCTAACACCCCCTCTGATTTAAAACATCTAATTGAGATTTTAAATCTTTAATGTTAAATCTCCTAACAAACTAAGTTACCCCCCTGTTTTAAATCATGTCAATCAAATGCTAAACCCATTAGTTGGAGACATTGATAGTGTTTGTCTTTGGGAAGGCTCATAGTTAATAAATCGGCTGCCATGTCATAGGTAGGAATCCATTTCATTATGACTTCAACAGCAGCAACTTGTTCTAGAACAAAGTGAATTTGAATAGAAATATGTTTACTGCGGTCGTGAAAACGAGGATTTTCTGTTAATTGTATGGCACTTTGGTTGTCGGAATAAATGATTGTAGGAATAGACTGTCATATATTCACTTTCTGTTGAAGAAAGTGCTACAGAGCGTTGTTTTCGACTAATCCAACTTACAACACATTGGCCTAAGAGAAAGCAATAACCAGATGTAGAGCGTCGAATGTCCACATTTCCAGCCCAGTCAGCATCCGAATAGCCTTGAAGAACGAAATCAGCTTTAGATCCTTTATAAATTAAGCCTGTGGTAGAAGTGACTTTTAGATATCGTAAAATTCGTTTGGCAGCAATCCAATGCTTTTGTCCAGGATTAGATAAAAATTGGGCAACTGAATTTGTGGAATAAGAAATATCAGGTCTTGTACTSACTGAAATATGCATCAAAGAACCAACAAGGGTTTTATAAGGGATGTTTTTCATATTAAGGATCTCTTCATCAGTTTGAGGAGAATCAGCTTTGGTCATCTTTTGACCAGGTTCCATAGGAGTTGATGCAGGGTTACAAGTGTCCATTTTAAATTTAGTAAGTAAAGATTGTATATATCTAGCTTGAAATATTTTAAGGAATCGACTTTGTTGATTATAAATAACTTGTAATCCTAAAATAGTTGTATTAACAACTGGGCCTAGATCAGTCATATCAAATTCGGAACATAACTTTTGTTTGGTTTGTGAAAGTAAGCCATTAACATCATTGGTAATTAATAAGGTATCATCAACATAAATGGCCAAAAGAATAAATTGATGTCCTTTTCGATGAATATAAATATTGGTATCAGCTGTACTTTTTATAAAACCAATGGAGAGAAGAAAAGAATCTAATCTATCATACCATGCACAAGAAGATTGTTTGAGATTGTATAGGAATTTCTTTAATTTGCAGACAAGATTTTGGTGATTTGAGACTGTAAAGCTTTTAGGTAATGCCATGTAGACAATTTCTTGTAAGAATCCATTTAGAAATGCAGTACATACATCCATTTGATGGAGATGTAAGCCATAATATGCTGCAAATGCAAAAAGAATGGGGAGGGATGAAGATTTAAGTACCGGAGAAAAAGTCTCATTATAATCAATGCCAAGTTGTTGAGAAAAACCTTGAGCAACAAGGCGTGCTTTTCTTTTCAATATGCCATTATTAGGTCCATATTTGGTTTTAAAAATCCATTTACAACCAACAATATTACAATTTGGAGGTAAAGAGGTTAATTCCCAAGTTTGATTCTTTAATAAAGATTGAAGTTCAGAGTTAATAGCARCTTGCCATTCTTCGGAATGAGGACTTTGTAAAGCTTGTTCATAAGATGTGGGGTCCAAATTGAGCATCATATTTTCAGAAATTGAGTCGGTAGTAGTAAATACCCATGGTTTGTTTTGAGAAGTATTTTTCTTCTTGTGAGGTCGGCCTTCTATTGTTTCAATAAGTCGATTAGGTGATTTACGATGTCGTTTGGGACGAGATAAAATAGGTGAGGAAGATTGAGGACTATTAGGGAGTGAAATATTAGATTGGGGAGTTTGAGGTGTGCTATTAGAAAGAATAGAACTTGGTGTAAGTGAAGGACTTTGAGGAAAGTCCATGTGTAAAGAAGGTGTACTAGGAACATTAGGTGAATCAATAATTGGARGTTGTGGTTGGAAAGGAACAATGGRAGGTTGTTGTCTAGGTGGTGGCTCRGRARGGATAGGATTTGGTACTTGGATTKGATTTTGATAATTTGGAGTTGGTTTAGTAGTTGGGATAAGACTAACAAGTCATCGTGATGGTCATAATGAGTATCCTTAGATTGTATAGAATGAAAATGATCTTCTHGAAAAAMAACATTACGGGAGATAATAATTGATCTATTTGATTTGACTTGTAATCGATAGCCTTTGATGCCATTAGGATAGCCTAAAAACCAACATGGTAGGCTTTTAGGAGTTAAAGTAGATTTTGTTCGTTTTTCTTGAGGGACATAGGCATAAGCTATGCATCCAAAAATACGAAGATTGGCTATGTTAGGTTTGTGCCCAGTCCACAATTCATAAGGAGTAACATTTTGAATAGCTTTAGTAGGTAGTCTATTTTGGATGTAAGTAGCAGTAAGAACTGCCTCGCCCTAATAAGCAGGGGTAAAATTAGCATGATGAAGCATACTTAAAACAGTGTCCCATAGAGTACGWTTTTTCCTCTCGGATACTCCATTTTGTTCAGGAGTATATGAAATTGTACTATGTCGTTGAATACCATGTTCAACACAAAAATTCTTAAACTCATTGGATTCATATTCACCACCTCCATCACTTCGTAAAGTTTTTATCTTTTTGCCAGTATATGTTTCAGCAAATGCTTTATATTCTTTAAATTTTAACAAGGCTTGTGATTTAAATTTAAGTAAATAAAGTGTAGTATATCTACTGTAATCATCGATGAAGGAGATAAAATATTGAAAACCAGTATGAGTTGGAGTGAGTTTGCCTTTTAAATCAGAGTGAATTAACTCTAGTAAAGTGGTAGCTCTAGAATCAGAGAATTTTGGAAAAGGATTTTTATGTTGTTTCCCTATAATACAAGATTCGCAAAAGGGTTGAATGGCTTGCATATGGCGAATATTAATACCAGTCACTAGATTATGATTTATTAATTCTTGTAAACGTGAAAAACTAACATGGCCTAATCGCTTGTGCCATTTGGAAACCATATTTGAGTTTGTTAAAGATAAAGCTTGTTCATCTTTTATTAAAATTGTGTTGTCATTATTTTGATCTTGTATKTTAGGTTCATTTAATATAGAGTGACCTAAAATGTATAAATCATTATCCAATGTRCATGAAGCAATGACTTGCTGGCAAGAATTGTACAAGGTTGCAGTGGTACCAGTAATACAAAATGTACCACCTGCTTGAGCCAGTTGTTTGACTGAAAATAAGTTGCATTGTAAATGTGGCACATGTAATACTTTGGGAATAAGCTTTGTTACTCCATTTGATAGAATAACTTTAATATTTCCAATGCCATGAATGGCATGAGATGTGCCATCCACTRTATAAGCAAATTGACCAGTGGATATTTCTTCATAATGAGTAAATGTATGTTTATCATGGGCCATATGGCGAGTAGCTCCACTATCTACTATCCACAAATTATTGTTATTTGTAAGTTTGGTATTGTAGGCGGCAACATATAGGAATTGCGAATTATTTCTAAAAGAATTATTACGATGTATGCCATTTGCTTCATCATAAATTCTTTTACGACAATCCTTTTGATGATGATTTGGTTTGCCACAATAAAAACAAGTCAATGTTTTTATTAGGATTTGGAAATTTTGAATTATTACTATTATTATTATTAGGACCAAACTTAGGCCCATAGCTTGATTGGAAGGAACCACTATTTCTAAATCTGTTGTCTATGCCATGATGGCTTCTTTGGTCTTGATTAAATTTATTAATATTATAATTAGATTAAGGTTTGTTTTGAAAACTTTTGTTATGGTATTTGTTTGACCAAGGCTTACCCCTCATGCCTAATGATGATGAGGCTGATGAGGATGTTTCATTATGATTATTATCTAAATTTTTTGATCATCATCTCTTCTTGAAGTAAATAAGTAATTAGTTCTTGCAAGGTCAAAGTTTGACCTCTTATAGAAATGAGAAAATTTTGATAATAGGATGGCATACTTCTCATTAATGCTAAAACACTGTTTTCATCATTCATAGGAGAGCCAGCGGCTGATAATTGGTCGAGAAGAAAGCAATTGGTAATGATTGAAAGAGCATTGGTATCTTTTTCATACCACTCTTCTTTACTTCCAGGTCCTGAGGCTGGAGTATGTCTAATATGACCACCAGGTGTTGCTGGTGGAGTAGAAGGTAATAATTCTGTACCTTCTACTATTTTTAATAATTTTTTTGATTTAAGCACTAATTTTAAGTTGTGCTTCCATACTTGAAAATAGGAGCCATCAAACTTGGTAACATTCCTAAGATTTGATGAACTAAATTGAGACATGATGGTTTAAAATTTACTTATTTCAATGGTGCTTGATTAGATAGTATTTGATACGAAAAATTAATATTTATATTTCTTGGTGAAGATATGAAAGCAAGGCTTGTGTTGAATCTTCATATGTTTCTTCTTCAGAAAAATGAGAATCAATCTCAACATATTCTGGATTGTATTGACCAGATTGAGCTATGAAATCAATATAACTTGCGGGTGCGTTTGAAATTTCATATGGAATAATTTCTAATTGTGCAGGTTGTTCATCTTCTTCGGATTGTTGAGGTATTTCAACTGGTTGAATAGCTAGTTGGAAAAATCCTTTAATGATTTGTAATTGACCTTCAACTTCATCTCTGTCTTCATCAAGAATGAAAAGATCAAAAACATCTTCACTAGCACATTCAGTCCTAGGAAGCGTAGCAAAGCACATGATTCATAAATTCATATTAATTGCATAGCTCTAGTACATTGAACGCTCTGATACCATGATAGAAAGTATGAAAACTAATAAAAGAGAGTATTTTATTATTATTTTATAATATATGTAAAGATTACATTATTCCTCTTTTTGTAAGGAGGAAGGAGAAAGGTCACACCGTTTGGTGACACCTATTAATTATACTAAACGACATACTAAAGGAGTAGATTTAACATACATAAATTAGTTATATCTAACACTCCAAAGTGTGAGGTGGTGCGCAACGCGTCGTGCTTTGAGGTGAGGCTTTATTCATTATAGTTCAAATTTCCGTGTCCATATTGTTGTGCAAGTGCTCGAGCTGCTTTCGACAAATTCAACTCTTCTTTAGGATTAGATGTAGGGTTGCATAGCCTTGGGGTGCAAAGAGCTTGCTCATAGTGTTCTTTTTTTTTTTATTATTGGCACCAATTTGATGCTTTGTTAGCAAAAAATGTATGTAATTTGTAGAGCCTATGATTTCTGTAAGTATGGCTTTTTGAATACAACACAAGTGTTTACTCCTTTCAAAATTTGTGTTTTGTTAATTGTGTTTGTTGTATTTTGTGTGTGCCATCTCAGTCATGGAACTGCCCATATCGCAGACTTTAAAATCAGCAGCTCGTAGACAAACACAGCTAGAGATGGAAGATACAAGACTCACTTCAGGACTAGAAGGTCCAGGAGGTTCTACTTATCTGGGGCAAAACAATGCCAAAAAACAAATGGCAATGAAATCCCAAGTCCTTAAAAAAAACTCCAAGAAAATGACCTCATATACCACCCAAGCAATTGGATTTGAGTGTTACAATTTCTGTGGGCAGCTTAGACATTTCACTGGGCTACTTAAAGAAAATAGAATATTTTCTTGAAACATAGTGCATCAACGGCTTGTGCTCTATTGAAAGAGGTGGAGCTCTTTCGAGACTCCATCTCCAAATTGTGTGAAACACGAGAGTGCAAATGATAACAACAAAGAATGTTTTTGATATTATATTTATGAAACCTATTACAAGAGGTTACATACAAGAGGAGATCTAACATCAAGAGTCATGACTGTCTGGTTAGTGTAACGGTGCAACTATCTGTTGTTAGCTGATTAATCTAACTAATCTAGACTTGTAATTATGTCGTAACACTCCCCCTTCAGCTGGAGCACATAAATAGCAAGTTCAAATATCTTTGCCGAAAAAGTCCAGCTTCGATACAATTAATTATAGATCAGGAACTCCCCCTCAATTGATTGAGAGAAGGTAAATGAAGATAATCGTGAAGTCCCTATGCTGAAGCACAAGCATAATGCTTGGACTTGGGTAAGGATTTCATTTGAATATCAGCCCACATCTCAAAGGTAGAGGTAAACTCTAGTGTAAGAAGTTTAGATTCAACTTTCTCACGAAGAAAATGATACTTAATATCAATGTGTTTGGAGCGTTCGTGAAATTTAGGATTCTAGGTAAGAGCGATGCAGGACTGGTTATCACAGTAGAGAAGACTAGGAAGTTTGACTAAATATCCTAATTCATTGAGTAAAGATTGAAGCCAAAGAAGCTCCTTCGTGGCAATGGCAGCAGCAATGTATTCAGCTTCCATAGAGGACAGCACAACCACAGGCTCCTTTTTACTGTACCACAAAATCAGAGAGTGTGATTGGTAGGATCTCGTCGGATTTGGATTCCAAGAACACACTCGATATCCTTGTTGTCTGTCATGGAGAAACGTTGGGCAAATAGAGCCTTATGGGCTGAGAGAAACTTTAAATTTGGGGATATTAAAATAAGGTCATCAATATATAGACCAAGAAACATGAAAATATTGCAGGAGCGCTTGAAATATACATTGGTGTCAGAATAACAACAAACAAAATGTTGGGTAAGCAAAAATTGATCAAAAAGTTCGTACCAAACTCGCGGGGCCTGTTTAAGGCCATATAAAGATCTTAATAATTGACATACTTGAGTTGCATTACTGGGTAAAATAAAACCTTCAGGCTGGGTAATATAAATTTCTTCCTGAAGAAGACCATTAAGAAAGGCTGTYGTAACATCCATCTGGTGGATATAGAAGCCATAAAGTGTAGCTAAAGCAAGTAAAAGGTGTAACGATGTCATTTTAAGAACAGGAGAAAAAGTCTCAGAATAGTCGAGGCCAGCTTGCTGGGAAAAACCTCGTGCAACAAAGCGGGCTTTATAGCGAGCTAAAGTGCCGTCATAATGATATTTCCTTCAAAATATCCACTTTGTACTGACAATGGACCGATTAAGAGGAGGGTCAACCAATTTCCAAGTATTGTTTTTAACTAAAGAATTGTACTCAGATTCCATAGCTTGACGCCATTGGAAAGCTTCAGGGTTGGAAAGAGCTTCAGAAATTGACTGGGGATCTGCAATTTGAGTAAAAAAGGCAGAAGCATAGGAAGCTTCATCATGGAATTTGGTGGAGCGCCATTGGCCTTTATGTTTACGGGTGGATTGTCTGGTGGAGAATCCTGAAGAAGAATGAGAGTAACAATGTCGATCAGAAGAATGAGATTGAGTAGGATGGGCTGGGATGGGCTCGGAATTCACAAGCGGGGAAGGGGGTCGAACAAATTCCTTGTCAGGTGGTGATTCAGAGCTGGAATCTGAAGCAGAGTTCTTGTGGTCAATAAAGGAACTAGATGTATTTGGATCAAATTGACCAGGATTTAGCTCGTTGAATGAAAGGCTGAGCAAGGGATCAGGCACACTATAATCACCGTCAGAGTCCGATATACTGAGAGGTTGAGATGAATTGATGAAGATAAGGCTCCCCCTTGCAACAAGGAATCTTCATGAAAAATAACATCACGACTAGTAAACAAACGATTAGTCGATATATCATGTAGACGATAGCCTTTTATACCATGAGTTTTGCCATAACCCACAAAAATACACGGAATAGTCTTTGCATCTAGTTTGGTGCGCTTCTCATTGAGAATGTGAGCAAAAGCTTGACACCCAAAAATATGAAGGTGACGAAGATTTGGCTTAAGGCCACTCCAAAGTTCAAAAGGGGTAAGCTTATCCAAGGCAGATGTGTAACAAATGTTTTGCAAATAGCAGGCAGTGTTAAGGGCTTCAACCCAATAAGCGTTTGAAAGCTTGGCAGTATGTAACATACTACGAGCAGATTCAACCAATGTTCTGTTTTTACGTTCAGCAACCCCATTTTGTGTTGGGTTATATGGATTTGTAAATTGCCGTTGGATACCATGGTCATGACATAATTGGTGAAATTGTTTAGAGGTAAATTTGCCGCCATTGTCGGAACGAAGGATCGATATCTTTTTATTTGTGTGATTTTCCACTAAATTCTTGTATTGAAGAAAAAAGGAAAATACTTCAGACTTTTTCTTTAAAAAATATATGTGTGTATATCGTGTATAATCATCAATACAGATAAAGAAATAATAAGCGCCACCATGTGACGGGGTTTTCATTGGACCACACAAATATGTGTGAACCAAAGCAAGAGGTACCAAGGCTCGAGTAGCATTATTAATAGGATAAGCTGTCCTATGATGCTTGCCAAAGATACAATGAGTACACAGTGGCATAGTGGAGTGCAACAACGGCAAGCCAGTAACCAAGTCTTGAGATTGCATGACACTTAATGATCAACTGTTTAGATGGCCTAACCGATAATGCCATGTTAAAATATCAATTTCAGATTTTGTAGTAGCAGCATTGCTATGAATAATAGGTGCAATACCAACACCTAAGGAAAATAAGTTGCCATCTTTCTGAATGTGAAGTGTCCTTTGATGATGGCTGTCTGGATTAATGGTCTTAATAAAACATTGTTGGCCACTGAAGGTAATAGTAGTATTTCCAGTACTTGTGATTTGAGCAACTGAAAGCAAATTCTTAGCAAGTCCAGGTACATAGAGGACATCATTAATTATTAGTGATTCAGAACTCGAAAGCTGAATTAGCACAGAGCCAAAACCAATAGCATTATAAGTGCTATTGGCACCAAGTAAAATAGTCTTGGATTCATTTAATGGTTGATAATCCCTAAATAAAGACTGGAGAGGAGACATGTGTTGACTCGCTCCAGAGTCTAAATACCATGATTCGGATATAAGTGGTATATTTACAAAGGCAAAAAAAAGATATGAAGGAGCAATTGAAGTGGCAGTATTGCCGTGGGTCTTTGAATGCCCCAAGTCACGCTGTTTCTTTCTGCAGTCTGGGGCCTTGTGACCCGGAATGCCACAGTAGTGACAAATAATTGGTGCCTTATTCGTTTATCCCTTCCAGGACATACTAGGCTTGCTAGTCTTCTGTGCTCCAGTAAACGGTCTTGATTTTTGAGAACTATTATTTGAATGTTGAGAGTTGGTGTTGAACTTTTGTGATGATGGTTTCGTAAATTTCCCTTTGACGTAGAAAGCACTTGTTTTAGAAGATTCATTTTTGGGAGTATTTATGGCGTTTTGTTGAATGATATTAGAGAGGAGTTTAGTAAATGTAAGGTCGGAAATACCGCCTTGTGTTGTGATAAACGCACTCCAAGAATCTGGGAGTGCACATAATAACAACATAACTTGCTGAGCATCGTCGAAGACGCAACCAACAGTAGCGGCTTCTTGAAGAACAGATTGCCAAGTTTCAAGGAAATCCACAACATCATCTGTATCAGACATCGAAAGATGGCATAACTGTTTATGTAAATTAACCTGAGAAGCTTTATTGGATCGTTGATAAAGTTGTTTTATCCTATCTCATACTTGTTTGGAAGTTTCTAACGGTTGAAGTGAGATTAGCTGTTTCTCACCACAATGCAACAATATACCGGCACGAGCTTTGGAATMTTTTAGCTTCCATGCCGTTAATCCAGCTTGATCACTGGTAGCAAGAGAAATTTTTGATCCGTCAACCACACTCCATAATTCGGAGCGTATAAGGAGCATTTGAATTTTTATACCCCATGATGCGTAATTCGAGGCAGTGAGAGGCGGAATATTATATGCTCTGGGAGCCGAACTTGAGGGAGTCAAAGTCATGATTGAACTAAAGAAAGTCTAGGCATGCATTGTCCCTAAAGATAGACAAAGGAGTACTACAACTCCTGATGAATTGATGGAGGCTTAGCAAAAGTTTCCCCATCGTTAAAAAATTGTGAACTTAGTTCATCACATTGCCCAGATGTCATTAATTGATCAAAATAAGCTATGTAGCTTGCAGGTGCATTTGCAATCTCATATGTGAGATTCGGAACTTCCGATTGCCGCTCAGTTGTATGATGCTCTTCCTCGATTTCTGGTCCCTCAATTTCTGGTTCAGTTAATGCAATCGGAAGCTGAAAGAACCCATTTATTATACGTAAGTTGTTTCCGATTTCAAGGTGCTCCTCTTCGACAACCAGCAAGTCAAACACGTCTTCACTTGATCGTAATTCGACTCTTGGCGTCACAAGGTAGCACATGATGTTTGGTTAGCGATTCATCAACGCTCTGATACCATGTGTGAAACACGAGAGTGCAGATGATAACAACAAATAATGTTTTTGATATTATATTTATGAAACCTATTACAAGAGGTTATATACAAGAGGAGATCTAACATCAAGAGTCATGACTGTCTGGTTAGTGTAAACTATCTGTTGTTAGCTGATTAATCTAACTAATCTAGACTTGTAATTATGTCGTAACACAAATAGTGTGCTAGATTATGGCAGCTTCAGTAGCAATTGTGAATAAACAAATTAAGAATTATCTTGGATGGAATAAAACTGTTGCTGCTCCAATAGGCACCACAGTTTGAGTAAAACTCTCCGCAATACTAGCTTGCATACATTCATTGGCATGTTGGGCTACTGCATCAAAAACCGAAGCAAAGACCACTTTGATTGTGTTCATCGGAATGTGACCCTTGAGCACATGGAAGAAGGCGTTGAGGAGTATGTAAAACATGGTACTCCGTTTGCCAAGAACCGAATCATTTTGACCCACAAGAATCTCATTGAGAGGGCCGCCACTTTTGTAGGTACAAATTGAGAAAACAATTGGGAAGTACACTTCCTGGACCACTTTTATCCATGCTACAATCTAGTCAGTATATCCCTTTGGCTTCATGGATTTTACCTGTTTGCCAAGACGGCATGGATTAATTATACGAGGGTCTCAGCTTTATGGAAGTGTATGATGCAACTGGATACTGTAAACATGGATGATGTCACTCAAATTTTTTTGGAGCATACAAATCCTGGATCACGTTTGGCGGACTTGGGACGACAGAGGTTGGCAGCGGCCTTAAATGATGTTGAAGAAGGGGCACCGTTTGATTATGTGGTTCCAGGTATTCTTTTATCCACTCATATTGTTTTCTTTGATTACTTTTTTTTCAAAGCAGTATAATGTGTGCTCTTTTTTTTATTCTCTTGTTATATTTGTGGCAGATATCGTTCTTGGTGACCTTGTAGATGATGTACACAAGGTTGTAGTGGTTGATGACACTCAAGATGCTATTGAACCTCCTGCACAAGAAGACACGGGTGATGCCATGTTCATTCCTGTAGTTTATGGTGACCGCAACAATCTTAATAGTTTTATACTCTAGTCACAAGGATTTGAACTCTTTTTGTATCACCCATGGCATGTCTCTTATAAAATTGATTAAAAGACATGGTAATTTTTAAATAAAGGTAAAATTTGGTAATTGAATATACCATATTGGTAATTATAATTTTTTTGAAGAGGCATTTTAAAATGGGGTATATTACTTATATCCAATTTTTTTTCTTATGCCCTATTTTTTTTCTTACACCCCATTTTTTTTTCTTACATCCCATATTTTTCTCAATTTCCCATTTTTTTTTATTATTCTCCATTTTCTCCTTATCTCCCATTTTCTTTCTTACGCCCCATTTTTTTTCCTAATTCCCCATTTTTTTCCTTCTTCCCCAACTTATTCTTATTCCTCATTTTTTTTCTTACACCCCATTTTTTTCCTCATCCGCCATTGTTTTTCTGGTTTTTTCACACCCCGTTTTTTAATACTTCATCATCATTGCAAATGTGCATACTAATCTGAAAGCAATGTGGAGACACATGTGTTGAAGAAAACATCGAAAAGAAAGAAAAACATGATGAATGCAAATCAAACATGCAAAAAGATAGAATTTGCAAATTGAAAGCAAAAAACTACCAATTTGCAAAAGGGAGGAAGATTCAATTTGAAAATGCGCGCTTCTTTCTTTGCCCAATGGAATCCCTAGATCTAGAATTTAATTCAACACATCGGATACAATATGCCTTTGGATACCATACGCTTTCCAACGTTGCAGCTTGACCTCCTAGTGTTTAATAATTGTGAACCAAAAATTCTGAATTTTTATTTCTTGCAAAAGTTGTAAGTGTCAATAATCACTTGAGTCTAAAATTCAACCATTGCACCCTTTGTTTTCCATGGTATTTTCCATGTACCAGTACATAAATCTTTGATAATATATAGCATGCTACTTTACTTATGATCGTGTTTTACAATTTTTTAGCATTGTATATTACATGTACGTTGTTTACAAAATTTATCTACAAGGAATATATTGGACCCTATTTTATATCGCACGTAGCTTCTACGATTTTCGCCAGTGCCCCCCCGAGTTCAATACATACACTTCACTTCTTGCCCCCCCTCCCAAGCTCTTTTTTCATTTTTGTATTCGTATTCATTTTGGTATTTATATTCATTTTTGTATTTGTATTTGTATGGGGCTAGTGTACAACCCCAATGGGGGGGAATTAAATTAGAAGCCAAATGCTTTTAATTTAATGCCAAATGTTACCTCTGCCATATTATGCCTATGCGTTCAAAAGACACGACCACACATGAGGATGGAGGAATCTTTGAAGGTGTGAATGGAGATAATGATGATTTAGTCCTAATTGCTATAAACATCAATAATGTTATAGAAGACAAAGACGTCAATGTGAGAGGACAAGGTGTCATTGGTAGTGTAGAAGACAACTCTGCAAACAAAGAAGGCATTGCTATGGGACAAACAATTAATTGTCTATCCAAATTGCAATTGTTTTCATCTATCCAATTTGCAATTTGACTGTGACAACTTCATAGTTTCTGAGGTTGCCCACCTTGATAGACAAATTGTCCACACTAATGGACAAGTTATTCACACCAACAAACATGCTATCCAATGCAACAAATAAGCTGTCTAAATTGACGGACAAKCCATCTAGCTGACACATAGGACGTTCAACTCGACGGACGCGGAGGACGGACTCAATGAACTCATGCACTTCATTGATACTTGAATAAAAATAAATTGGCCATATGTATGAAGACGTGATCTTGATGTATTATAACATGTCCTGACTCCCAACTAATACTAATGGACATTCTGATGCAAAAAACCTATACCACTTCAAGATAGAAAATCCTAGCATGAAAGTCCTTTTTGCCATAAAGGATGGTGACGCTTGCCTTTTTGAAGTATTTGGGAGCCTTCATTCAAATTATGCGTTCATGAATAGGCCTTGGATTGGCTTCTATAGTCATCATGGMCACTCCAACATTTAAAGATATGGCCACAATTATTTTTCTTATAGCATCATCTTTACTTCAAAAATACATAATTTCATATAAATAGATAATTTATAAAATGTGAGTCCTAAATGTTTTCTATGCTTTTAGGTGACAACAAAACAAATGCTAGATCACATACAAAGTCTTTTGGCAATCCAGGGTGCTTGTCTTGAATATCAAAAATCTTTCAAAAATCATACCATTCTGGAGGTGTGGCATTGTGGAACCAACTATAGTCTTTGTTCCATTGAAAAAGATTTTAGGCAATGAGAAGAACTTTGCTCTTGCTACAATTGAGATTTTTCATCCATTGCAAGTGAGTTGAAAAACGCACATATGTTGGCCCTCCGCCAACAAAATTTTCAATGACCTTGCACATTATCTTAGAATGTTTATTTGATATTGTTTTGTAATTGTTTGTTGCAATTCGCAAGTACTCACACGGTATAAAGATGAAGACCTACACATTCTAAAGGCTTTTGAGCGCACACATGCGCACTATATTGTTGCCATTGTCCGTCCAAACATGCCCTTCTCTTACATGTACTTAGTTTTTTGCTTTTTCCTATATTCTTGTCATTTTTGTTCTATTGATTGTTTCATAATTTGCATTGCCAAAAGTTGAGTGTGAATAGTGACTGAATTAGTGACTAAATTATATACAAGAAGTATTGATTGAGCAATATTGTGAACCAACAAAGCATTTCACAACTCTGTAATAGAGAGACACAAAAGCTATTGGCACAAAATTGTTACAGTCCTACGTGTTTGTTGTATTCTAATGGGCTAYTCTATCACCTTAAGAATTTAGAGGCCCCTACTTGGCGGGTGTCATGAGTCCCAAAGTTTAAACAAAGAAAATACCCAAATTAGTGAAATTTAATTTGGTTGTTTTCTAAATTTGAAGTTATAATATTATTAATACATTACATGCTAGCAAATTCTAGAGAAAATTTTGTTGACCAGACAACAAATTCTTCAATATGGACGGACATGTTGTCTCAATATTTTTTTTTGGGCTGACGTAATCTTGACATCCAGATGTGATAGACACTAGGTTTAAATCCGGATGTTCTGACGGACATCTTGACATCCAGACGTGATGTGACGCTGAAAACCATGGGTCTCATGCAAATTCTAGTGGAAATCATGGTTGATTTGCAAGATACATGTCAAGAAACCTTTGACACACGGTGTCTATTCAAAATGAGGTGCTTCCATTTATGTTTGCAATTGTGGACTTTCTTACATCTTCTATTTCTAGGATTTGAGTTTGTTAACCCCTCAAAGACTAGCATGCGTTTTTTGGCTACATTGCAATTTTAGGCAGGTAAGTATGACTAGAGATTTCCATATTTTGGGACCAAACTTGAATAAATGGTGGAGAGAAGGAATATCTTTCATATGCACTAAATTTTATGACATTTGAAAATATGAATAAAAAACTATGGCCTAATATGTTACTTTATTTTGTAAATGGGTAGTTTGGGAAGATTAAAAAGAATCGTTTTTTTCAGAAACAAAATTTTGAAATTTCTTTTTTAGAGTTATCTATATGTGGAAAGCTTTAAACTACTTTATTTTGGTCAGTAAGTCAAAATTTATGAGGATTTTTTGTTTGCAACAATTGCAAGAAGTTATGGATTCTTTTCTCTAACATAAACTTTGAAGTTCTTTATCTTCCTCAATTTTCAATTTTTTTGGAAAAAAAATAAAACCATAAGATGTAGATTAATTATTACAACATTACAACCATTGGGATTGGCATTTTTTAATTCCATAATTATATCCCTAACAATTTAGTATTTTAAATCATTCTCTACTACTGTTTATTTACTATCTTTTCCTATAATTATGTTATACAATTCCAAATGATCTAAAAAATTTCAAGCATGTGACAAACTTGTCTAGAAAAAAGAAACTAAAGAAGCACCACCATTTTGGACAATTTCATAGAAAAGTCAGCTTGTGAAGTGCAATTGCTTGTTTTTTGCAGGGCCCAAAAATAATTTAAGTGAATTTGAATGCTTATATCTTGCAATCAAGGCAAAAATTTCTAAAATTTTTATCACATGTTTTCAAGTCAGCATACTACAAGATCCTATAGTTACATGTGTTTAAAAATATTAATGTTCCTTGAAGCTTCTCAACTTGAAAAGTTCTAATGTTAATAATTGTAGCTTGGAAAAAAATTGAAACAACTACTGAAGACCTAGTAGAGTTCACAAAAGTGTTCTAAGCAAACAAAAGGAATGGGAATAGGAAAGCTTTGGTAGATGTTGGAAGTTTTGGTAGAGAGATACATAGATAGATTATGTAGATATTTACGTACGGGATTAGCTTAGAATTATTGTATAATTATGTTTTATCCTTTTCAAGAAATCAAATTAAGAGCCCATATTTTATTCACAAAATTGTATAATTTGCTGTAAGAAAACTTAAGAATTACAATGTATATATACAAATATTCCAATTTTCATACCTAAAATGTTCTAAATCTATACAGATATTGGTCACTATTCATGCCAACAAACTGCCCAAAATTCATGGACAAATSAAGGCTTATGTGCACCCCAATTCCACATATGMAAAATGACCAYTTTCTTATTAGGAGGACAAAATTSRRGGACAAARTTCATGAGATGAAAAACCCRCCCTTTYWTCTTATGTCATGCATGAATTTGGACCTTTTTCATGTGCCACATTCTAGTCTTGAAAATCATTGTACAAAGAGGGGAGTTGGATGCCGGAGAAGCACTAGAGTGGAGCTTTTTGGTAATTTAAGGATTAAACTTGCATTAACAATGACCTAGAATCAAAAAGATAATAGCAAAAGTGAACATGACCAATTATAGTTTTAAAAGCTTGTAATGAAAAAAAGATTGATTGGCCTAGACTTCCATCATTTGTATTATGGATCAATTGTACTCTATATAGTACAATTACTGGTTACATGCCAACAATGTTAATGTTTGGTGATGCCAATTGAAAAAGTTATACTAACTTAGGGTGTATCATCACAAAATTTAGAACCTACAAATTGTCAATGAGTATCATGTGGTTACTATTATTTCATGGGTGCACATGTTAATTTACAATTTATTGCATTATTACTATGCCCACGATTATTGCAAAGAATTGGCACTACTATGTAATCAAAATTATCTATGTGACTTCTATACGTTAATCCCAAGTGCGCAAAAGACACAAATTATGCACAAAAATGTATTATATTTGCTGTGTATTTTGTGCACAGAAAATCCATGACAATAATGTCAATGCTATTTAAGTTTCTTTTTTTATTATTTTTAAAAATTTATCAAAATTTATTTTTTTAAACTGCTTATAAGTGTACAAGACGGGTAATGCCACCTAGGCAGCCCACCATATGGGTGGATGACGCCAATGGGATTTGAACCATGGACTTCATGGTTGAAGTCCAAGGTCCTCGAGACCTCAACCATTGCACCATGCAAAGTTACTCATGTGTGTATACTATGTAAAATTTTATATATTTATTTTTTACAATTGTTTTTCATTTGCTTTGTAAAGTCAGCAAACTTTGGAGGCCATTTGGACATAGTAGAACAATTTTTTTTCAAAAAAACATTGACTAAATATTGTTGCAAAATAAATATAATCTTCATATTCAAAAAGCCATTTGACATTTGGAATCTTCAATAAAAAATTGTGGACAAAATTCAAAAAGGATGTCTAAACTGCATGGCCGGTATGAATGAATGTCAATGTCGTTTTGTAATAACAATTTCAAATGAATGAATGTAAAATGAAAGTTGTGCCCGACGATAATCGTACAATTAAAATTGACAATTCGTGACAAAAGAACTTTGTGATGATTGCTTTAGACAAATAGTCTTATAAATAAAAACTTATTGGTATTACATATTTGACTTTTCAAGAGAAAACCAAAAATGTTGAGATTACCACAAAGAGGTTCATAGAATCAAAAGGAATGAACAAGGAGAGCTTTGATCAACAACATTGATTAAGCCTAAATCTATTCAAATGACAATTGGATCTTGATTTATAATAGAACTTTGGATAGTCAACATAGTATGACAAGAAAATTTGCAAAGAGGTGGTTCAGGCCTTGTGTTGCAAAAAGATTCTATAGGTACAACAAGCTTGGGATAACCCTTTTAGGGACTAAGGAATATTCATGAATGGAATAATTTTTAGGAATTAAATTCTACAAATAAAATAAGAGTAATATTTTAAGATCATTAGTTTTTGTTAAAATACATATAATCATACTATATTTTCAATATTCAAAACTTACTAATTATTTAATTTTTTATTTTCAAATTTATTAGGATTCAATAGCTGATATCATGTTACTAAAAAATATATATGTAAACAAAAGATTTTTACCATGATTTTTTTCCTATTTACTACTTGTCAACTTATTTTTCATGCTTCAAATTTGAAATCCCAAAAAGCCTTCAATTTTGAATTCTTTTTAGATGTAGCCCCTCATTGTATTATTTATGCTTATTTGAAAATTAATAAAAAAATATTTAAATATTCCATATCAAGTTATAAATTTCCAAAATTGGTTATTAAAACAAAGTAAACTAGAAAAGTGATTTAGAAATATTTTTTGACAAAAATCCATTCCTTTTTAATTCTTGAATCCCAAAAGTCACATGTGACATCATTTCTGAATTACAATCAAGACAACAAAACTTGGCCTTCATAAAACATTTCTTTTGATTTGTTTGTACATTTCAATCGCCTCAATTTTAGGGGTCATGTTCAATGCCACATATTTCTCAAAATCACATTTTGTAGTGGAAATTTGTCTGCAAAAATGAGATGTTCATTTCTTGTTGGATTGTGACAATGAACATGAAGTACCTGAAGCTTGCTTGGATCCCTATGCCAATGTTATGTATTCACTACAAGAGCTTGATGGGATGGAGTTGAAGATTCTAATTGTAGAGAAATGAATCAAATTTTTGGAAAAACATGCAAAAATCATACATCTTAGGAGATTGAGGACGACAAGTTGATCGAGTGTTGTAGACAAAAGTGGTGAACATGGTAGTAAAGATAAAGTTGGCATGTAAAAAGATGAAGATGATGATTGAGAAGGTTTTTAAAATTACTATGTCAATATAGACTAATGTAAGCATACTTCATTTATGTGTTAAACATGCGCATATTAGATCAAAGATGTGTATAAGTTTAAGGATTGGATGTTGTTGTGATGTGGACCGTTTACTAGATGATGTAGGCATCTTTGTACGTAAAAAAATGTGTGTAATAGGGTGAATGCAAGGAAGACTGGTCCTATTTTGCGTCACACTTTCAATGTTGAAGTTGTCATGTGCTATAACTTTTGGAGCATGAATCCAATCAACTTGAAATTTTTATTGGAGATGTAAAGCTTGATATTAATCAAATCCCTTATTTTTCAGAAATTTAAAAAAATCATTTTATATTTAAATTTTGATTTAGCTAATTTGTCACACTTTGCGATTTAGGGGCTTTTAGTACTGGGGAGTATCCAAAATTAATGATCTAGAGACTAAATTTCTATGGTCTATTCCCACACTAGGCATGCATGTATCTACCAAAGGGAATTTTAAAAAAAAATTATTTTATTTCCTCTACATAGGTGCGAATAGGGCTCCCTTGTGCGCGCACTTCTGAACAAACAAGATGGTTTTAAGATCATTCTTTTAGTGAAATCTCTTCACCATGAAGTCTTCCCAAATTCCCAATTTTTAGATTTAAAAAAAAAAAAAAAAATCCCTATTTTTTAAAATTAAAAAATCAAAGTGACCTATTTTCATGTGATTTTTCACTTTTCTAGTTCTCCTACTTAGAAAATTTTTCTATACTTTTCCTTTCTAGGGTACCTTCTTCTTGAAAGAATATGCATTAAAAATATTTTTTGAATTTTTTTCTAATTTTTTTTCTAATTATACAGTACTCTCAAAAAAAATCAGCAATACTGGGCAAAACGCTACCAAAACCGGTCGGTCTTTCTTGCAATGACCCAATATTTGAGATTTCTTATTAGTTATTCAAATTGTTAATTTTTGTCAATGACCGGTTGGTGAATAGTTGATGTTAGGGTTAAGTGGGCAGCTAGCTTTTTAGGGTTGTAGTTGACTACTTAGAGACAAAGGTTGGTTCCTTGTCCCTCTTTTGATTCCTTATGTGTCTAAGGTGTGTGATTGCAAGCTTCTTGATTCTTCAAAAATCATTTCAGTAAATGAACAAGATAAAGATCATAAGTGCACAAAAGCTACTAACTATATGTTAGCCTAAGATCTTGAGCCCATGAGCCTAGCATCTTCTATAGTTATAGGATTCCTATGCCAATATCTAGGTATGTATGTTATAGGCACCTTCAATAGTTCTAGGATACCTACTTATACCTAGGCTCAAGGCTTGTTGACTAGTATTTTTAGGCTCCCATACTAGCATCGTTGCACCTAAGTGCTAAGTTGTATGTTTGTTGTTGATATATTATTGAAAGAAACATTGATGTGAGAAGTTTTGAGTTTGTGTTTAAATAAAGTATCGGTTATAATTGGCTGGCTATAATGTGGATTACTGGCTAAAATTGAGCTCGTTTTACACCTTCTGGGGTATAAGGAAAACTCTGGATCTCCCCCGACTTGCTCATCATTCGAAAGTCTTAGAGCTGACAGAATGAGATGGTTCCTTTTTGTCCAAGAAGCCAGGGCAGTCTAATCTTTTGACGGAGAGACAATAATTTTTGTTCTGTGACTTACCGTTTGCCAACTTTCGGAGACCACCTCTAAATCCCAAGTAATCTTTGAAGACGAAGTGGAAGACGAGGTTGTCACAATTATGGATGACCTTAGGTAGATGTAGGATCATCGATCTCTAAGAATTTGATCGTGTTTCTTATACAATAACTTATATAAGTTTGTAGGGAGTCTGTCTGCAGGATTAACTTCTTTGGGGTTTGTCTCGACCAGGGCCTGGATCGGATGTTCCCGCATTCTTCAACGTGGAATCTGAGCGTACCTGACTTAGCTAGGTTAGACTAATCAGATGAGTTTGGTTTATTCTGTTCTTTTGTTTTTCCTGAGTCTTTGTTTCTGGCTAGGGTTGTTTGGAGCGTAGCTGTTTCTAAACAACCTGGCCTTCGCATCATGATGGGATACGTTTGTGTTTCACTGAATTGTTCATTTTCAACTTCCTCAGTCGATATATCTCAGAATGATTGGGAAGAATATAACTTACTGTAGTTCTCATGTCTTCCACTAAGACACAGACAGATCGAGTCTCGGGCTGAAAGGTCTGATCCTTTGAAGTAATCTTCCGTTGTTTCCCACCGCTCCACACCACTTCTCCGATTCCAGAGCATATTAATTAATTTCTACAAGGGCCACATAGAAAACGTCGTCGAAAAGCGGGAATTGAAGCCAGCAGATTCATAATTAATGGAATCTTGATGCCCTGGGGTTCTGGCCTTCTTGCCTTCCTTGCGGGTTGAATTGTGTCTGCCAGGGATTCAAAGTAAATAAGATGTGGCCTGAAAGTAAGCGGGCTCTTTTGAGGGCTGGCTTAGCATCTTCTTTGTACACAATTGAAGTGATAACAAAATTAATTAACATCCCCTTCGTAGCATGAGAATTCGATCTATTGATTACCATATGAGGTTCCACCAAATTCTGAACCTCAAGTTCACGCGTTCCTAGAGCTCAATCCGTCCTGTCGAGCGTTTTGTTAAGTGGTGCAAAGAACGGATATTTCGTTAAAATGGCGGTATTACACGAACTTGGCATTTTAGACCGTGCGATCTAAAATGTACACCGCTCCTATATTCCAGGCAGTGCACTCTAGGCAGTGCACTCTGAATTCTATACCAGTTATAGAAAAAGAATGGAAAAATGGCGTATGAATACTGCCATTTTAACGAAATATCTGTTAAAGCCCATCAAGACAAGCTAGTTGGGAAAGAGAGATTGATTTCATCCTGCTCAACCAAAGCGAGGGTAATTGCAGAAAGTTTAGATCCAAGTTGAGAACCCTTCGAGAAACGCGTGGCTTAATTGGACCACTTTTTTTAGGGTTTCTCCCAACCAGAGGTCTTAGTAGGTGCAGTAATTGCTGCCAATGTCACAATCTTCCGGCATCAACTAGGAAACCTAAACACCACACCAAATAGTGAAATTAGGAACCTTGCCCCTCTCTGATTTCTTGACATTTGACACTGTATAAATATTTACTGTAAAAGAATGCATTGCTTTTGAATTATAAGGTATCGTGATGATCGGGACTCATGAACAAACCTCCAACTGTATAAATGAACATATTTTTAGAAATATGTATTGACTTTAATTTGATGGCTTGTAAAGTAACTTGCAAGCAACCTAAATTCACTATTTAGTGGGGAGACCAGACCGGGAGACCAGAAAGCACTGCTAGTAATCTACTTAATGAGTAAGCAAAAGACGTACCTATTGTAAGTGAAACATATATACGAAAGCGAAATGCAGAAGAAACCAAGCGGAGGAAAGGATCATAATTCAGTTCCCGGCCAGTTTTCTGAACACTAAGAATCACTGAATCGATCTCTTGTCGCAGTGAATTAGTTCCTGAATATATATTAATCGCTGGCTCCGATCCTTTCGCTGTGTAAGTTACGATCCTACACACACGCGGAGGAGGGGATTCGCGCTAGCTGGGGAGTCCTCAGACCTCGATCGAGCGCGCGGCGRTTCCACGGCCCAGTCCAGTCAGTCGATCTCAGTCCATACTCTACACTTTGCGGAGCTCGATCCATCCTTTTCCAATACACTGTACTGTGCTGTACAGTCTGCTTATTACTCCCTTCAACATCCCTTCAACATGCATGATCGAGTGGCTTCATCCAATCGTCCATAATCATGGTAGTGTGTTGTTTTGAAGCAGTAAGCAGCAAGCTCCACTGCTCCAGGTACTTTTGCAAGTGCATGGGCCGCCCTTTCCTTTGAGTCTGACAAGATGCAATCATGTGACGAAACCTCAGTGAAGCATGAAATTATGCGCTTGCAAACGAAAGCTGGCGTCATGCTAGCTAGACACTCACTCAGGCAGTGTGCATAGAAAGATTTCAATTCACACAGCAAAGATTGAAGCTTCCAATAGGAAAACTAACTTCAGTAAGTTTGGGATTCCAGTCAAGATCTCAACTCCCAGCGTCGGAAATCATTGGCAGTGGGTCACAATCAGCCCTTTTTTTTTATTGGTATTAATGTATTATGAAAAAGTGCCACGATGGTGATCACTTCAAATTTGGTGAAGCATTTTATTTCTTTATACATACATCTTTTGGATTAAAAACACTTTCCAATCAAATTCATACACTTCTTCATCCAAATTTGACAATTTCATCCATATTTTTAATAGTAATAAAAAAAAATCTAGAGAAAAAAGATTACTTTTATTTGGTGAAAAGCAGAATTTATTTTGAAATGGTGCTATTTGGCACCGTGGTGTCAAAAGAAAGGGTTGGTTACAATTTAATTGAGTAACATTAACCTCTACTAGAAGTCCCAAGACCTAAATTTTTAATCAAAATTTCCAGTCAAAACTACCAATTCCATATCGGAAAGTACAAAAAACTTTTTAAAATGTTTTTTACCCTCATATCTAACTATAGTATCTTGGGGTCATTGCAAAAAACACCAGCCCTATTCTCCGTCACAAATAGTATTGTTCTCTTGTATTCTTCAATAACTTTTGAAGCATAAATCCCGTAAACTTGAAATTTTTATTGGAGATGCCTAACTTGATGATAATCATATCTTTTATTTTTCAAAAAATTTAAAAAATAAATTTATGTTTAAAAAATAAATTTATATTTAAAAAATAAATTTATATTTAAAAATCATTTTTGCTAATTTGTCACACTTTGAGGTTTAGAGGTTTTCACGAATTTGTGAAAGAAATTCCCAAAAGTTTGAAAAGTTTGAAGGGATGGCATGGATTGCAAGATATTTGAGTTTGAAGTGAAGAAAACTAGGTTTTTTTCACCTTGCTTGCTTCTTTGAATCTTCTTAGCTTGAAATTTTTGCACTATACATGTTAAATTAAGAAAAAAATTATGTTGAATAATTGAATTCAAAGTCTAGGAATTTCCAAAACTACATGCTTGTTGTTCATTCTTTAAAAAATTGTTAAATAGAAGTACTAGGTCCAAGATTGATAGAAAAGTTAAATCATCAATAGCTCTAAGATGGAATTGGAACTCAATAATCCCAACTAGATGAGATTTCTCTAACAAGTGAACTTAATGAATTTTAAAATTTATTTTTTCAAGAAGATGCTTAGATTGTTTACAAAATAGGATGGTCTATATCTTTCTCATCACTAGTCCAAATAGAATGAATCAATTCTTTCCATGTAGACAAGATTATTTTCTATGAGAAAAAGAACTTCAAGATTTTATTTTAACTTTTTGTGATTTTTTTGGAGTTGCCTAAAAACCCATTTTGGGTTTAAGGTGGCAATACTTTTGCTTTTAGGACCACATTGAAATAAAAATCATATTTCAAGAAAGGTGATGTGTTTTTCCTTTCTTCAATAAAAAAATTCAAAAAATCTAGATGGGAATTTAGATAATAGGGATCTCTGGATCCTCAAAATCCATGATATCCCTACAAAGGACACTAGAACTGTAGGGGTAAAGTAGGCTGCATCATAAGAATTTATTTGGATTGGATTACATCTATCTTCACAAAGTAACCTTTAACTTACAACAAAGCATTTCACCCAACTTTTACTCTAAAGTGTCCCATAATTTACATTAAAGTAGGATCAATTTAAATTGAATAAATTTCTATGAAAATGGTGAATTTCATTAAAATGACAAGTTTTCGTTACTTTGGCACTTTTTATGGTTCATATTGCGTAGACTGAAATCCATAAGTATACTAGATGTTTGAAATTTATATGTGTCCTAGATGATTCAGACTGCGTAGTCTAAAATCTATATCATTCCTAGATTTTGAAATCTATATGTTCTAGACTTGTGAAAGCTATACCTATTCTAGATGTCACTTTACAATTTAGAACGTGGTCTAAAAAGTGGCACATGGGAATACCGCAATTTAAATGAAATCCACCATTAAGAACATTATTGAATGTCAGGAAGTTCTCAATTTTAATCACATAAAGAAAAATTGAAATTAAATTTGGATGAAATTCAAGAACAATATTTGATTATAATATGCAAAAGTTACAAAAGGTCAATGCTGAGATGGTAGGTTTTCTATAACTATGCCCTAATTCAATGTTCTCAACTTGAAGAGAGTACAACAAAAATATAATCTACTCTTTCTCTGTTTTTTCACTTGCTTGCTTTTAAAAACATGCTTGGATTTTGGTGATCCTGTCTTTTGGATCATGATCAAAGTGCTTTTGGATGTTATTTGTTCAAATAACTTCATGTTCATCAAAAGCTATGCCTGAATCTTCAAAAAGCAATCAAACTTCTTTTATGATTTATTTGATGAGACTGAGGTAAATAATACACTTGTAAAAAGGGTAATCTTTGGGCACCAATTAATGGTGCAAGAAAATGGTCCTCAAGGTCATATTGGCACTAGCTTGATGCCAATGTGGGCTTTGAGCACCACACCCTAACAATTTTCATTGTTGCCCAAAGACCATCATGCTACTATCAAAAACTCGTTTGCAGATTAGAAAGCTATAGAAAAGAAGCACTGTGCATGGCAATCATGTCTATTGAAAATTTTGGAATCGTTTCAAATATCATTAGCCCTAAAAAGATTAATTATCCCCAAAACAACAAAGTGTCCCTTTAAAGAATGATGCAAGAATCAAGCAGGTTCCTATGTTCAGACTTTTTGGCGTGAATTTCTAAAAAGTTTATGAAGATAGGAAAACACATTAGCTTTTTTATTTCAATTGGATCTTTTTTTAGCACCATGGAGACAAATTGCACCATTTCAAAATAAATGTCCAGTTTTCACCACTTTAAAGTTATCTTTTTTTCCAAATTTTTTTATTACTATTAAAAATATGGATGGAATTGCCAAAATTGGATGAAAAAATGTATGAATTTGATTGAAAAGTGTTTTATTGTCCAAAAGATGTATATATGAGGAAATTTGATGCTTTACTAAATTTCAAGTGAACGCCATCTTGAAACTTTTTTCAAAAACCAAATAAAAAAGGGTTGATTGGATCTTGGGTACAAAAGATCACTATCAATTTTAAAAACTACGTGCGTGAAAAGTTAGGGTCCATTTAATTCAAGGTAGAATTTTTTTTATATAGTATGTTGGGTTACAATAGGGTCCATGAAATGCTGCACACTCTTATTTATATATTAGGCTATGTAAAAACATCATGTAGTAGGAATTTTAATTAACAAACCATCGTTGACAAATAGAGGCCATGAAATTTTTTCATAAAATGATTATAGATGTGGATAGATAATTTCATACGGATGATAAAATGAACATAGTCAAGAAAATCTACAATGAAATGTGGTTGTTTGAAATTGTGCTACGGTAATAGTAAGATATATATCTAAAAAATTAAGTGTAAATGTAAGACATTATTTAATATTGTCGTGTTGCATGGATAGGGAGGTTTACCTTAGTGGGTTCAATGAATTGAAAATTGTACAATACAAAGAAAGAGTTTATAATCCATTTAACTCCAATCTTGGAAGCCATATGTGTTAATCATACTCATATTGAATGAGATGATAACGACATAATTTAAGTAGGGATTCTAAAGTGTTCAATGCTATTAATACTAAAGGATGGAGAGTGGTCTGGAAGAGGAAAAAATCCCAAATTGCCAATTATTGGTGCATCATCCAATTTTTTTTTTTTTTTTTATTTTACTTTGAACCATATTAAAGTGTATTAAATAGTTAGAGCAATGTGCAAAAATAATTTCAACCCATTTAACATTTTGACCACGCGGATTGAAAGATTACAATGTTTGAAGTTAAATTTTTTTTTTCATTCTTGCAAACTAAAATCAACAAAATTTGAGCCCTCTCGCAGTAAAATTTTTGCTCTACACAAAAATGACGATTTTCAATTTTTACAAATATATAATGTCAGTTTCCCTCATGAAAAATTTCAAAAGCAAATATGGAGTCTAGCTTACTCTAAATCGACCTGCAATACAAGGAGGTTAACCCCTTGAGGACCAAGGCCCTTTTTTGCAAAAAAACATTTGACATTGCCATTTCTATAGCAAAGAGCAAAAAAAATTAGGAATTTTTTTCTTTTGCACATTTTATTGTAGGATCTCACACCTAACTAGTATGAGGATGTGTGGAAAAAATTTCAAAATTTTTGGACCCACGGATTGCAAGATATATGTGTTTTGTAGCACATTGCTGGAGTAGATTATGTGACTTTGAACCTTATTAACTTTAATTTTTTGCACTATCAAGTTTTGAGATTTAAATATTTACGGTGGAGAATTGTGTTGAGAATCTTGAAGGGGGGAGGGGAGAGGGGGGGGGGGGATTTCAAAGAAAAAAAAAATTATTTAAAAAAAAATTGTTAAGTAGAAGTAGGTACAAGATAAATAGAAGAAATATCTAAATTATCAATACCCCTTAGGTGGAATTAAATGCACTAATTCCAATGGTGAGATTGTTTTCGCATTAAAACTAAATCATGTGGAACCTTTTTCTTAAAATTGTAAGAACTGCATTCAGAATTGAATCCTACAAGTTACTTTTTCAAGAAGATGCTCAAATTGCCTATAAAACAAGATTGTTCACAACTTTCTCATAACAAATGCAAACGGAATGAATCAAAACTTTCCATGTAGACAAAAAAAAAATCAAATTTTTGAATTTGTTTTTGCTACCCGCTCTTCCCCCTCCTATGTGTTGAGTTTTTTGGCATAACTTTTGTTTCTTGACACTGATTGAAACAAATTATATTCCCATGAAGATGATTGGATTTTCTATCTTCCAAAAAAGATTCAAAAAATCAGGACAAAAATTGTGACCCTCATGTACCTTGCCCAAAATTGACTTTGTCCCTTGAAAGGTCAAATGGTCCCTTAGGGGTTAAATACATTAACAATACACTGATCATTTTTTTGATGATTTCTTGCCCAATGAGAATTTTTTTTGTAATTTAAAATAGAAACAATAAAATTTATAGACAAACATTTGAATGTGTGGAAAAAATTTCAAGATCATTGACTTCACATATTGCAAGATAGTAGGGCTTAAGGTTTGAAAAAAATGTTTTTTCTTGAAGCCACCCCAACATAGCTAATTAATAAAGTTTGATTCCTCTTTGATTGTAATTTGAGAACTCTTCTTTTAACAATTGTATGCCATGTATTATTAGTTACATATTGAATGCCAAATTTCAATAGTTGATGAGAATTTTTGCAAAAGATGCCCAAAAAATGCCCTAATTTGTCCCGGCTACCAAAAAATTTAGGGTAGCACAAGTTTTGATTAGGGCACYTGATTAAAAAAGATATATATTCATACTTAAGGTACATATTCACGTCTTCTATCAAAATTTTGTGAACATTTAACCAAAATTGACTTTATAGGAACCTACCTAGATTTCCAATTTTTTGTTCAATGGACAATTTACCTTCAGGTGTTAAAAACTTCCACTTGATCAAAAGGCGCTTGATTTCATGGTGTATATTGTCTTATTCACATATGTAGAAGAAGGAAGGAAAAATGAGTGCGAAGAAATGTTGGGGCGGGAAAAAACTAGATAGTTAAATTTTATATGTAAGGTAGTCCCACTTAAAAAAAAGCACGAATGCATTTACAAAAACCATAGGGTATTGAAAATATGCCCCTTGTAGCTTTTTATGTAAAAATACACTCATCTTCAATAGAATAATCAAGATAAATAGACTCACATCAAATACCTTCTTAACTCAAGTGTATACCTTAAAGTACAAGGAGTGATCTCTTTGGGATCTTGGAGACAAAAATTGTGCCACACTATGCTTAAAGCAATTCATTGGATAGTCCAAAAATATCACCAAAATTCAATATAATTTTTTTTTTTTTTTTAATTCTCACAAAAAATGTTCTTGTTGACATCACTACATGGAAAGATTTGATTCTTTTTATTTGGACTAGTAATGCTAAAGTTATAAAAAGGATTCTCGCATATTCAATCTAAGTTAGCTCGTTATGTTGCTATATTGAGTGCTGCAACATACCGTCGTCTTACATTGAGTATGCTTGATTGGAGTACGTTCCTTCAATCCCAGCTGCATTGAGTACACCACAACTATAATTCAGGCTACCATGAATTGATGATTGAGCTCCCAATGACTTTTGCTACCAATGAGCAGCTCCAAGATTGGCACTGACACAGCCATCCACCTCCATGATCACAATCTGGTGGTTATGAATCTCGATTTTAAAAATATTTAGGTATTTTAAAAATTCACTAGTAAATATCAGCCAACTCAACATATTAAATCACAAAAAGTTTTACTTGGTAGTGAGAAGACATACCAAATGAGTCGGAAATGGAGTCTGGATTCTACGAAATTCATCTGAGCATTTCCATCTCATTTACCTGCATCTCATATACTCGCAGCTGCAGAATGTGGCACAGGGTTCAGTTGACTCGCGACGAAGGCTTTCTGACATCACTTTGAAAAATCCTGAATAGGTACTCCACTGCACTTGCTAGTACACTGTGTCAGCAAAAAATACCACAGTGCAGCTCATCATGTAAAAGCCTCCGTCCCACCATGTCCGAGAACACACAAGTGTCAAGGATAGGCCGTGACAGAAGATTCTGGAGGGCTCATGATACAAGCGGCATTTGGCTCTTGCGCTGATAAAGTAAAATTTGAAAATTCATTTCCACCACCAGCCTCAATAACAGAGCTAGGGGAGAATTCACAGCACTAGGTTAGAAGTTATAAGAAGCAACCCTGGCTCCAGAACTCTGCAACACCAGCTCTGTTCTGAACTCCACCACTGGCTGCCACCAGGTATGCATTGCACACCCTGCCATCCTTGACTTGCTCATGATCGTCCAGCTTGTTCCAAAGTCTATTCCAYACGCAGGCGAGGTCTTTCTGTCTGCATCTTAACATAAATGCTTCAGTCATGAGTAAGTTGTCTTCAAGAATCTCACCTACTGAGTCTGGGATCTTTATACTTACCAGTCTCAGCTCTCTGATTGTGGAACTGTTCAAGCTACTGTAGTTCCGCAGTCCTCTATGTGTACCTGAATGCACAAATGCGGATGAACCAATGGCATCCATTTTCTAACCCAAGGTACAACGCATTGTACGTTGTAATCCATCTGTTAAGCTTATAATACTGAGCTTCAAGTCTCCGACACTGCCAGAGTAGTGTATCGAGATTGAGTCACTAGCTGTAGCGAAGCTCCGAATTCGGGTTAGAAATGTCTTCTCATCAATAAATTCCGAAATTTTGAAGTGGTCGACCTTGCATACAATGTCTGTCGCATATTCTGCAGTTGGAATTCATGAGGAGATGGATCTCATGCTTTGTTCTTGGTCACCGTCCACTCCAGGATGTGCGAACTCTCCAGTAGACACTGGCGTCTTTTTCATGTTTTAGAAGCTTGCAATCTGTTTCTGAAACTTGATTGTCAGTTCGAGAGACTAAGCCTGAAGAATTGTTGGTTCGGTGCTGCTCGCAGAGTGAGATTTCAAACGGGTACAAGAGCTGGTCTACTCCTTTGAACAACAAAATTTCTGACTGCAGAGAAGCATCGTCCTTGGAAGATGGAGTCCAACAGGGCTGCTCTTCTGCTGCTGCTCCTAGCTGTAACAATTCAGGCCGCCGTGGCTGCACAGCCGTTCACAGCAAACTACCTTGCTGAAACTGATACCTTCCACACCAGAGTTGTCAATGCCGGTGAACGCGTGGATCTCGTTCTGGACAAAACATCAGGTACAATTATAAAACATTCGCAAAGTAACACTCAATTGCTGGAACTCCTAGATTCATATTAGTGGGTACAGTCTTGCTGAATGCGATACATCCAGCCCACAGAGAATCATTTCAATGGTGACTGGATATGTCCAAGTAGCAGTTTGGTAACGGGCACTTCAGACTGCAACGTTGAACTTATTGAATACTCTCTCATTTTGTTGATCCCTAGTTCTCTTTTTAAATCACTCGCCAGCATATAAGCATTACTCGGCGATCTCAAAGTTTCTATGCAGTTGAAGGTTATGATTGGTCAGTCACAAGTGCATCTACCAAGGTCTGAAGTCCACGATTTGTGTTCATTCAAGCCACAATATTCCGGGTTAAAGTCTTTACCTTTTGCTGTGAAAGYACTATCAGATTTCTGCAATTGATGTGATCGAATTGCTTCTTGCTGCGCAGCTGCTGCATTTGGATCCAAGGGCAACTATCTGTTTGGGAGCATTGGAATGGGGATCAAATTGGTGCCGGGAAACTCTGCAGGCACCGTTACTGCTTACTACGTAAGATACTGACTCCTGGTTACCCTTGACATAAGGTAGCAAGGACCTAGCAACACCCAAGAGCAAAATCTGACCTTGAAGCGATCCATACTAAGTCTCGGATACAATGTAGATATTGATTATGAGGATGATTGAACACCACTGAGACCATTTTTGGTACACCTAAAGTCRGGCTTGGAAGATTTATGACCTTTTCATATAGCCTATGCACATGTGTAGGAATGTACTTCAATTGCTAACAGAGCATTTAAAATTTCATTAAGCCATTGTGAGAATAGGAACAATGCTCAGTCCCTCTTCAGTGTCAACTGTTACCTCGTGTCCAATACTCAAGTCACGTTTGAACTTGGATCATAATCGCTTGATATTGATGGAATGTCTCCAACCTGCAGCTGTCGTCAGCAGGTGCACAGCATGATGAGATGGACTTCGAGTTTCTCGGCAACAAGGCAGGCCAACCGTACATTCTGCAGACAAATGTGTTTGCCAAGGGAAAGGGAAGCCGCGAGCAGCGTATCAACCTCTGGTTCGACCCAACTGCCGACTTCCACACATATTCTCTGCTCTGGAACAAGAATATAATTGTGTAAGCCCCTCATGCTTCAACTCTGCAACTAAATATCAGTGCAGCACATGTCGTTTGTTTCGAGGACAAAGTAGTAACAGAACCATAATACAAACTAACGTAAGAGCCTCTATTCACAGCGCTCCTTAAACCAAATATATCATGACTGAATCTTAACAAGCAACAACCTTAATGAAATCTGCCAAATGCAAATATTCTATTTGTAGAGCTTGTATTGGTTTCAACCTTTTCCTTCTCAAAGTAAGGCCTTTAATGAGAGAGGAAGATCAGATGGAGCATGGTTTTAGTTGAAACACCGCAATGACTTTCAAAATTCATTACTAATTCCATGCAACTCCACATATTATGAAACAGYTTGCGTAGGGTAACAACCAAAAATTGCTCTTGGAAACAACCAAAAATTTCAAAAATAATTCTCACCAATGTGCAAATAGATCAGATCCTTATTGTGACGGTTTTGGGTTCCTTACATTAAGCCSTAAACCCCTCGCTCTCTTCAGATTCTATGTGGACACGACCCCCATTCGCGTCTTCAAGAACAGCGAAGACCTTGGAGTACCATTCCCCAACAGCCAAGGAGTGGGCATCTACGCAAGTCTATGGGACGGAAGCTCTTGGGCCACTGACGGTGGCAAAGTTCCCCTGGATTGGAACGCAGCTCCCTTCGTTGCATCTTTCCAAGGTCGGTCACTAAACATGCTCCTGCGTTAAAAGCTTTGTAAGTAATAGTGTTGGCCCAGACTTGACATGCTAGTCTTGTGGAATTAATGATTGCTGAGTGCAAAATGTGCTCGAACAGGTTTCGGTCTCGACTCCTGCCCAGTAAATGGTGGCGTCGCTGCTTGCCAGAACGGCAACCAGTGGTGGCAAGGAGCCGGCTACCAAGATCTGAATGCAAACCAAATTGGCCAGCTCAAGAATATGCGCAGCAAGCATATGATCTACGACTACTGCACCGACAGGCAGAGGACTCCAAATGCACCTGTGGAATGTGCACGCAACTGGTACGAATAGATCTTCCTTGCCACCTTCCACAACGCTCATCTCGAGAGATCCAGCCCAATTTGCACCAACTTTAGCTGCAAAAGAACTTTCTTCGGGTCGGCAGATGAGTGCTTTCTGGAACCAGGACTACTCATCCAGCCAACGTTCTTCAGCGGCTCAAAAGGAAGGCCGAACTTCTGTCAAAAGCCCGTCACCTCAATTATAGTGTGTGTTAGATGTATCCAGGATGATTGCGAAGAGCCTCGTTGCATTCTTTACTATTAAATTGCCTTCATTCTTTTACACATAAGTGCAGAGTGATTAAGCATGACCTGTAACTTTAAACCTTGTTTTTTGCAATAGCAAATAAGGCTGGATATGTTTCCTAAGCTGCGATGAATTCCACTTTTCATGTACTCAACGTACCATGTCAAATTCTGACAAGCAATAAAACAGAGTGTCTGTTTGGAAGTCACGATTACTTCTACTTGTTTKCACTGTCGTGAGCGTTGGACTCCACAAGTAGGAGATACTTGCAAGACTAGAGTCAAGGAAATAGAGAGCAACTTCCATGCGATTTAAAATATCACAATGACTTCCGACAACGACTGTGGGATTCATTCGCCAACATAGACAATTCAAAAGGGAACACAAAATCAACAGTTAACTGAGAAAAACTGCATTTCTTGTTCCATTATCAATCATTTAGGAGATCGCAGCAGAGGTAACCCTAACCCTAACCCTAACTTTTGAGGTCTAGGGCGAAGTCGAATCACGGACATACTTACGCGAGTCTCTAATGGCGATCGATGGAGAAACAAGAAAGGGCAGGGATAGATGCGACGAACAGCATTCGAGAACCTTCTCGCTTTTTAGCTCAGCGCTAGTTCGAACATACTTCCAACGATTATACATTCCGTTTGAAAGGTTACAGCTGAAACACAGGATGTTGGAAAAAGATATACAAAAAATGAAAGCCCATCTAGCAAAAAAATAAATGGAAAATCGACTCTAGGATATTCGACTGCTCTTCGATAAAAATGATAGAAGCAACAATGGCAAGTTTAGAAGCTAGAAGGGCTATAATCTAACTTTCCAACTCCATCTAATGCAATGATTGTGTCACAAAGATTTGCAAATGGATCCAAAATATCACAAAGCTCTTGCATGTTGTGGTAATGACTTATAATTATGCAGATTTTTTAAACCCTTTAATCCAAGATAATCTTTAGCCTTTCCCAAAACTTCTTTTGTATCCACACAATTACATTCTTTATAAACCTGAAGAAGCATAGAATTATAATAGTGAATTTTGAGCTCATACAACTCATTACATGTTTGTTCAAATCACTTGAAACTTCTACAGAGTGTCATTTAACTTATCAACTCTTCACATATAAAAAAAATTCATAGTCATCTAAGCTATTGTTCAATTATGATTAATGGTTTCCCACTATTAATTGTTTCTACTATAGTCATGACCTCATGATGATCAAAAATCCAATTGCATTTTTCTCCATATATATATACAAATTCATTCAATACAACATAAAAGATAAATTTAGGTAGACATATTCAAAATTTTGCAAGCATATGAACAATCATATGATTAATACTCAATAAGCTTGAAGCCTATAAGAAAAGCCTCTTGGTTGCCTTAAATTTTGGACCCCTCCACTTTGACTCCTTATTTCTCCATATCTACAAATAATCTAAATTTAGAACTTTTTATGATAATAGAAAATTCTATTATAAATTCAAATTTAAATGTCTTCATTGATCCAATACTCCATCCGTGTGCAACTAGAAAATTTATCAACCTCAAAAATGTCTTTTTTTATAGAATAACAAGCTTACAATAACGTGCACCAAGTGTATCTCACACTCCTCAACATGCATAGACACACCTCCCACTATGAGAGTTATAAAGGCCAGCCCTCCACCACAAATACCCCTCACACATTACTAAGCCTTCATTAGCAATTGGCTAGCCCTAAAACTCCACACCTCAACCTATACTACCATCTAAGTTGGTGAACAACCATCAAACTAACATAAACTCACAAAAGCACACATGCACATCAACCACAAGTAGATACCTACTCTAAGCTAGTAAATGGGCTATATCATAACAATAATACTATGGATTTTGATTTTAAACAAGCACAAGATAATTTAATCTATAGAAGTTACATTCTTTTTTGTATTGCCCAACATTTKCAACACCAAGATTATATCAATTCAACTATGGCGATGAGTTTTGTTCACTACATTTGTTGTACTTTTATGTATATTTTTAATCATTTTCAAATCCTACATCAATAAATTTTGGAAGTTTCTTACGATCTTGGTTTCAAAGGTATAAAAATATACATAGCCTAAATAAATAAAATTATCTCCGCTCTTAAAAGACCATTGTGAATGAAGTGTCTCTTGAAATCAATTTAACTAWGTAAGCCTCATAGACCTAGATGGTGATTTCCATACTTAATCCCTAAAGAACCAAGGCCTTTTCTTTGCAAAAAAATACTCAAAACTGCCAATTCTATAGCAAAGAGTAAAAACATTTGAAATTTGTTTTTTTTGCACATCTAAACATTGGATCTAAAACCTCACTAGAATGAAAATATGTGGTAAAAAATTCAGAAATTTTGGCCACATCTATAGATTGCAAGATATCTGCGAAAAAAAGAGTTTTTCAACACATTGCGGAACTAGATTATTTGACTTTCAACCTTCTTAACTTTAGTTTTTTTGCACTACAAAGTTTTGAGCTACAAATCTTTATGGTGGAGAATTGAGCTGAGAGTTTAGGAAAAAATAAAATAAATAAAAAAAGCATATATTTTAGTCTTTAAAAATTGTTAAGTAGAAGTAGGTAGAAGATAGAACAAAAATCTAAATCATTAATATATCTAAGATGGAATTAAAATGCACTAATCTCAATGGTGAAATTGTTCTACCAAGAAATATAAACCATGTGGAACTTCTTTTTTTGAAAGATTGTAAAAATTGCATTCATAAATGAATGCAACAAGTTATTTTTTCAAAAAGATACTTAGATTGCCCGGAAAACAAGATAAATTGTCCATAACTTTCTCATAACAAATCCAAATGGAATGAATCAAATCTTTCTATGTAGACAAAAATTTAATCTATGAAAAAAAGAAAATTTTAAATTTAAATTTAAATTTAAAAAATTGTTTTTGTTTGCCCCCTCTCCCCTATTTTGAGCTTATTTGGGCACAACTTTTGTTTCCAAGCACTGATTGAAAAAATAATTATATTACAACAAAGATAATTAGTTTTTGTATCTTCAAAAAAAGTTTCAAAAAATCAGGACCAAAATTGAGGACCTTATCAGGACCTTAGTTGGATGGACTATGGTAGTTAGTACCCAACCAATGCTTGAGATTGTACTCATGACCACCTCACTCTAGTGTGCCAAGGCCAAAACTACTAAGCCAAGGATGTAGGTGCCATTTAGAGGCATATATTATATTTTTTTAAATGCATTTTAAAACTTTTATAATTGTACATGATCTTGTAGATTTCATGAAAATTTACGCTCACAAAATTTTGGCGTACAAAGTCTCAAATTGGTTTTAGATATATCAATAATCAACACTTTAAAGATCAATCATAGTTTATTCATATGTTGTCCAAAAATTACATGCTTGGAGAATTCGAAATCTTCTTTCATTTGCCAACAAGACATGGCAAAACTAAGATTGACCAAATTTGTAAAATTTTGAGAACTCCATAGGTTTCCACTTCTTTTTAGGAGTTGATCCTTAAAAGTTTTGAGGGAACCATATTGATTTTTAGAATATGAATTATATACTAAAATATGGCAAGGAAACACACTATTAGATTGGTAATTGCATTACAAAAAATCTGAACCCTGTCAAGGCTGTTTAGAATTTTGTTTGGAGGGTTGGTGCAAATACAGAAAAAATAGATTTTTTRTAATGAAGAATAAGCATCTTTCATTTTGATTTCACTCTAGCATCCTAACCTTGTCATGTTCAATTTATAAAAAAGTAAATACAAAAAATACATGACCATTTTGTAGGTGCAATAATGATCTAGATTGGAAGTACCATGTGTCATTGGATTTGATCCATCATAATTAGAAACTTTTGTCACTACTACATAACATTGCTAATCAACAACAATCCTTCCCCGGAATCCAAGGAAGAAAAGTATATTCCTCACTAAAATACCTTAGGAAGAGGACTATAATTACAATGGTGACTATTCTACAAAAAATATTRTAGCTAATGCAAGGGGAGGTCACCCTTGGTTTGAGAAAATGCAAAAAGGACCCTTATACACATTGGTTAACAMTRTTATATATAAAGTAAGTATATTCCAAATGGCCCCTAATCCAATTGTGACTCCTACTATTAGGTTCAATTGCAACCTCTTGCATTTTAATGTGGTGAAAATTGTGAAAGCATTAGACAACATCAAAGTGGAATTGGGGAAGAAAAGAAAAGGTGGAATTGGGTGGGATAGTCATTGTTTTATATCTTCAAAGAACACCTCCCCACTTTTTAGATGCATGGGCAAAGCTTCCTTCATTATTCCACAATTTGACATAACATTGCTAAACCAGCAAAGTTCCACCACCACCACCACCACCACAAAGTAGAGGTATAACACCCTCTTGGATCTCTAATGGAAGACTTCAATTTAAATTTTGATTTAGCATTGATTCTCTACATTGCTCTGTCAGAGTGACACATTTTCATTCGCAGAGGGGCTCTCTATTTGGGAGGAGCAAAAGGATGGCAACTAGCATGGTGAATAATGTTATGGAAGGGATGCTTTTGGATACCATTGCAATCATATAGGGAATCCAAAGAACCACATTAGAAACCAAATGAATGGAAGAGGGTCCTCCTTCTTGTACCTTTATCTAGCTCCTCTCCAAGTTCTTTCTCTTTTTCTTGTTTTTACTCTTATCTCTTCATGTGTCCAGTGGTCAGGCTTGGCTGTTCTTTCAATTTTTAATGCAATGGCTCGCCATTTGTTTCAAAAAAAAAATAGAATCCAAATGAATGTAATGGTTCCCTTTAGGAATAACAATAGAAAGCTATATGTTTTAGTTTTGACCACCTATAATATGTCTTTTCTAGGCTTGGCTGTTCTTCCAATTTTTAATGCAATGGCTAGCCATTTGTTTCAAAAGAAAAATAGAATCCAAATGAATGTAATGGTTCCCTTTAGGAATAACAATAGAAAGCTATATGTTTTAGTTTTGACCACCTATAATATGTCTTTTCACTGAAGAGTTCATGCGCTATTTTATACCTGCAATACTATACAGGGCCAAACTTTTATTAAGCAGATGTTCTTAAATCGTTTCTTTGACAATAGGCACATATTGATTGAGGGGATGTACACCTGTTGAACATCTGATTAGTGGCAGTCCCTGCTGGTTTGGGGTATCCGTACCTTAGGCGCATGCATTTAGCTTCTCAAGAACACGCATTTAGCTTCTCAAGAACACGCATTTAGGTCTCAAGAGATGATCATGGTGCCAGTCAGAATTATTTGTTGACACATGGATATTGGAATTGTTGACAGAGTCCCCGACCTTGGCACGGAACCACAACACCATGTGTAGAATCCGATTTCTTCACTGCTCATGCGGGAAATTAAAATAGCGTATGTTACCGAATTCTGCAGTGTCAAGGGGTTGAGAGTTGCTCGTGCTCGACCTGCTGGATACGGTTGTTTCACTCATGACAAGCCTCGAGTGCTTTCATTGGAGGTTGTTCCTGGGATATGGCTTTAAGCTTCAACACGCAGGGTAGAAATTCTCCCCTAAAGTTTCATGACATTTTCATGTTGAGAAGACGATTACATTATGGTGAGGGTATCTAGATAATGTGAAATCATCCGCAAGTGGCAACAGTCTTCATTATCTCGTTTATGCATCAATCTGCTACTAATTGTTATCTTCAAATAATGTATCGATTTAGGTTCCATTCTGACTTCTAAGAGTCTCTGAACACATCAATACACCTTGGTTGACCTCTTGGGGCATATGTTGTCAACGGCTTCATTTTTGGAGATCATTGTGCCCTCTTTGATGATATTTTTTTTTTTAAATTGGAAAATCTTCTCATAACAAAGTGAACTTGAAAAATATAAATTTCTCCCCAATCGAGTAATTGGTTGAATTTTCCCATTGATTCAAAGGTCATAAAGGGCTTGTGTTATAACTCGTCTTTAGTTTTTCTTGTTTCTGAATGAAAAGTTGAATTTAAAAGTATTTTGAATCTCCATAGAAATGTGTGATTGAAACCCTTCAGATGAATAGCCATGATAATTGAAAGATTTATAGATGGCCACGGTTTTGTTGACTTCTACTACATTTCAAATTGGAAACACTCATATCTCACTTGATATTGGTCATTTTGCACGATTTAAAATGGTAGTGAAAGTAGAGAAAAATAAATTTGGATCTTTATTTTGCTTAGGAACATTTGAGATCAATACCTTTTCAAAATTTGGTTTTTAGACCCCAGAGGTTTTGTTGGACGTTTTTTAAGGGTTAATAGAAATCTGCGTAGGAAGTCTTCACAACCGTCGATCATCCCGGCATCAGATATCTCAAGGTTAGAATATTTCTCTGTGGAGCTGGTCAATCCAGCTCATTCCTCTTGTAATGTTCTACACTGAATAGGGGTATTAAGGGGACCCATACTAATTAATTGACATTTCACACTATAAATATCTACCTTTATTGTATGTCAACAATGACTGAAGTGTCTAAGATGTACATGTTTAGAACATCTATTGTTTCCCTCATTTAGTCCCTTTAATCAAATATTTATATACTGTGGAATGTCAAGAAATTAGTGAGGGGCAACCTAATTTCACTATTTAGTATAGTTAAGGTCATCTTGGCAATTAATTGATCATTTTGTTCAAAAACATTACCAAAGTGACTGACACCCGGCCAGGGTGAATGAGAAGGAAGAAAGGTATTGTAGTGGTATTCATGAGCTCCAACGCAYGTTCRACGTTTGTAACATATTACTTAGGAGGTCCATATAGTGCTCGGGCTCTAATGCRTCTACCTCCTCAAATGTACAATAAATTGTGCATTTTGTTTCTCATTGTTTTAGCAATGCATAAATAATGTACATTTTARAAGGTGGATGCTTTTAGTGACSACTGCATTTCAACTTCAAAAATTCATAAATAATTCTATGAAGTTCCAAAAAATATGAAACAACTTGAAYTAGATGCCAATTCCATCCATCCATCAAAGAACTTACACTAAAAATTATTTCAAGAACTTTAACCTCCCTAACTAATTTCGACACTTAATTGAACTCTACATAGACCTCCTTTAGTACAACCAAGCTTGTGCCAAGAGCCCTTTTCCCAAGGGCAAAGGGAGACTCAATTTRAACCTTAAAGGACCTAGCACATTTTTTGGCAACATAGAAATTTTGGGTAGCTCACTTCAAATGATTGGGTGTAATTTTTTCTTTGAAGTTTTCACACCACATGTGGATAAGAAGTATCATTAAGGCAATATAATTATAGTATTGATAACTTTTGACTACATGGTTCARAAGTTATTGTATAATATGTTGTTGTTTTTCCCAACTAAGCATTCTAGGTAGATCAAACAAATCACTTTTTTCATAAACAAAAATTTGAAATTGATTTTCTAGCTTCACATATATATATGATAAGCTTTAAATTATTCCATTTTGATCAATATGATGAAAATTACAAGGAGATTTATTTTGGGGGCAATTATGGATTGTCTACTCTAAAATAAACTTTTAAGTCCTTTATTTAACTCAATTTTCAATATTTTTTGAAAAAAAAAATTCTAATGATGAATGCCTAGCATAGCAAGAACCAACCATTAGTATCAATCAAAAATACCAATTTTCAGTTTAAAAAAACAAACTCCATTTTTGGTGAATTTTTTAATTTTAATTTTCTTGGTTTTACATGAAAACTTATTGTAAAACATTGGTGATGAATTTCTTGTATTGATTGTGGAGATATGTAAAAAACCTTGAACCTTCATCCACCCATCTTTCCTTCAACAAGCATCTCCAAACAAAGTTCACAATTCCCTCTAGAGAGATGTCCATATTAGCATGATTTTGCCTTTGGTTTTGAAAGTAATTATTTCTTTAATGTAATTAGATTTTTGCAATTTTTCATCTTTCTATAGCTAATCTTGTGCATTTGAGAGTGATGGTGCAATTCATTTGCAAAAATATAATTATAGTAAAGAGAGCAACATTTACTTTCAAAACTAAGGGCAAAATCACATATTTTTATGGTAGCTCATTGGGCATTGTTTATCTTTATGAAAGGTGATACACTTCATGATCCACCCTAAACTCCAGAAAAAAATCCATATACTAAGCAGTCAAAACTTGTGATCTTAAATTTTGCATCACAACATCATAATCTTAGGAAATGCATGTATAAAATTCTTTGRGAATTTATCAACACGTGATCATGATTATAGGGGTTTTTTTTGGTTTGGAAAAAGACAACTTCAAAATTTAACATTTGAGGGGCATTGTATAAAATCTAAAATTGTATCTAAAAAAATAATACTACAGTGTCAAAATTTCTCATTAATACATCAAACTTTTATAATGACATCATATTGTAACATGTAAAGAAAARGATTGAGTTTTATCTAGGCTTGCAAATTTTAGATTGAATAAAAAAAAGCATTATGGAAAATTAAAAGTGTATTATTAAAGACCAAAACCAAGATTTAGCCTTGCTTTCTTCAATCATTAATATAAAGTTGAAGAAAAATTCACAAGTCAAATTGAGCTTTTAAGAACCATGATTTAGTGATATTTTTCAATTCAATAGTCAACAATTAATATTTTTCTAATTTCCAATCACTAGAAATAATTATATTTTTTCATTAAAAAARATTTCAAATTTAAAGGCAAAAAAATAGAATTTAGAAGATATACAAAAATTTACAATATATATTTTATAATTTTGGAATAGAGACTTCAAATTAGATATAAATGGGCTTTAGGGTGAAAGTTATTTCAATTTTCTTTGTTGAGAAAAGATTAAACTTTTATGTTTAAATAAAGTTTGAAGATTTTGCATGATTGCACTTGCTAAGTTTTAAGTATAAGTGGTTATGTTCCTATCTCAACTCAAATTATCCCATATTTTTTGGATCCTTGCAATGCATGGTGATGAAAACATTGTGGTCAACATAAAAATGATGTTAACAAAAAAGTCCAAAATTAATAAATACAACATTACTGCAATAGGTTTCTAATCTTTTTGTTTTCTATGAGTAATAATTGTGTTACCTCTAGCATATTTAATGTAGAAGTCTTAAACAATTGACAAATTTGTCCCAATTTTCTAAAATTTTGGACATGCATATGTACCATATGTAACATGAAAATGTTCTTTATCATCTATTGTTTGCATCATATTTGTGATAATGCAATGTGGTGTTTAATAAAGAGACTTCTCTCATTGATACACTAATATTGATCTTCAATGTTATTTGAACATTAAATTGATTTTTGAATGCTATAAAATTTTACATTGGATGAATATTTCTACCCTACTATATTCATATAATTGAATGATATTGACATATATATGCTCTTGGTAAAGATATTCCTTATTTTTTCCAAATTAAATAGTGGAGATAATACAAGGTATTGTAATACAATATTGCAATAGAACATTATATTATTGCAATAGAACATTTCATTATTGCAATAGAACATTATATTATTTACTATTACGTTGTACCATTAGAGGCAAGTTCATACAACAATATATTTTTTAATAATGAAAATGTTGACTACATATAGACATTTATAGTGACACAACTTAAATGACACTAGTCATTTCAAAAATGTCATCTCAMGCAATTGTAGGAAACACCTATACTATTTTTTTGTCACATATCTTTAGCCAACTTTTTTTTAACCACAAATTTGCCTTTTGGCTCCAAATGCCATGAGATTTAGAATTAAGGCACTCATGATTATTATATACCTTGGTTAATTTTTATTATCTAATAATAGACCAATTTGAATGTTGCCCTTGCCAATTAGAGCAAGGGAGTAGCAAGCAAGCAAGGAACTAAATCTAGCTTCCCCAATTTAGACAGGATGGTATTCTAATAGATTAAAAGTCATWGTATGAAAAATCCTAATAATTATTAATTCTATGTTGTATGGAAGTTAACAAATTGAGTTTCTTTCTTTCTGCATTCCAAAACATGGAAATGATTAGTTTGGTATCTGTCTTGGTGAATGACCATTTTTCCACTAGCTTGGCCTTCAAGCTGTCCCCATTTTCATTCTAAGATCCTCCCTTAAAACTTCTAAATGGTGACTTGCATTGGCATGCAAAGCCTAGCTCCACCTCATAAACATATGCAATGTAAGGATTRAGAGAGAAAATTTTCCAAAAGAATTCCAACTCCAAAAGCCCGCTCAATAATGGATTATCCTAGCTCCTTGAAATCAAATGTTTTTCAAGAAAACTTGCTTGACAAAGGGATAAATATACGCCAATGAAGGAGATGAATCACTTGAATGAATAAGATAGGAAAGATCATCCATTCTTTTTTGTTTTTCCTCCACAATGGTAAAAAAATTTATTGGTGCCTTTCCAAAATAAAAGCCCTTAGTGAACATTTAAACAAAGTAAAAGTTTTTTCCCATCTCCACATTAAAAGCCCTTTGTGAATATTTGAAAAAAATAAAAGACTTTTTCCCCTTCTCCAAAGTAAAAGTCCTTTGTGAATGTTTAGAAAAAAGTAAAAGACCTTTTCCATTTTTCCCAATAACCAACACACCTATAAAAGAGGCAACACCTTCTTTATTTTATTACTTACACCAAATTGATAGATCGACATTATCATTCTATTAGTTATTTTCATCACGTCCACTTTGATTATAGTGTGCATTTTCACACCACTCTTCACCCCCCGTGCTTACAATTAGTGATGCATTTTGTTGTGTTGTGAAGAGCACCAACTTTAGTAACTCACCTCCAACGCATTTCAAAATTTGATATCAAAAGCAAGCCCAATCATGGGAAAATTATTTGGCAAACAATTGCAAAAGATGCGCCACAAGTTGGCACCCGGCCACAACGGCCACGTCAAGCTTGAAGATGAAGATGCTCTTCCTCGGGATGTACCCAAAGGATCCTTTGTTGTGTATGTTGGTGATGAGATGTGCCGATTTGTGGTCAAAACCAAGACCCTCCGCCATCATCTCTTCCAAGCGTTGTTGATCCAATCGGCCAAGGAGTTTGGATACAACCCTAATGGAAGCTTGATTATGGATTGTGAGGTTCCATTTTTCAAGCGTCTTCTACGGGTCATTGAGACTGGCAATCCATCCAAGCCTCGAATTGGTGCGGAAGTCTTTGGCCAACTTCACTTGCCATACCCATTAGAATGATTCATTTGATGATATTGTTTCATAAATGTAGTTATAGGTGATTGATACCTTTCTTGGAAAACAATACCTTTGTATTATTTGATTGGCCAAACTTTTATATTGTTGAGTAGGCCAATGGTGAGAGATTCCAATGCATCCCAAAACACATCATTTGGAGACTACCCAAGTACGTATATGCAAAAATAATGAAAGGTTAGGATTAATTGTAGGGGACGTTCTATACTTCACAAATTTCATATGAAAATCTTAGTCTTTAAGGGATTAAAATGAAAAAAAAACTTGAAATTATTCAATTGGATTATAGAATTAGAAAATCATGGATTTTCTACAATGAAAGTAAGACAACAACATGTTTGTCACCACTTCAAGACATGTGTGATCCATACATTAAATTAGAGAGTTTGTTTCGATTTTTTGATATAATGAGATCTTTTAGACTATGCATCTCCCAATTGCATTCTTGATATTGATGGAAAGCCTTGAGCAAGGAGGGCCGGAGGGGTGCACAAACTTTGTTTATGGCATTGAAATATATACGGTGTGAAAGTTATAATTTTTGAGTTAATCTTGGATCTAAAATTATCCTACATTATGGATCTTTTAGATTGTGCGTCCTCCGTTTGCATTCTTGGTACCATTAGAAATCTCTCTACAACAAAGACTACACAAGCTTTTTTTTGTGGTGTTCTAACTCATGATAGTGCCCATACATTGAATTTTGAAGTTTTCATGAATTAAAAAATTAAAAAATTACTTTTATTTTATTTGGTTGTGACAATAGCAAATGACACGATAGTACCAACCAAGGTTGATCCAAATTAAATTTGTAAAAAATCATATAAATATGATCACAACAATATAAAATATAGAATAATTTCAAAAAGACTTTGGTTTGACAAGTGCATGGCTTTAAACCCACAAATATTGATAAATAAGGTGGAAGCACCCAAAAATGTCAATATAAGCAATTCAATATAGTTGGAGTCACTTTTCCTAGAAATGGTATTTTGTAATATTAGCAAGTGAAAATCACGAATATTAAAAAAAAAATGAGATGTATGTAATTTCTATGATTTTTCAAAGTGCAGGCTACCTAGACCATTGAATCTATCCCTTAGGGGTGATTGCAAGAAACACTTGTCCTATTTTTTGTCCCCTTGCCCTTGGACGGGTGGTTTTTTGTTCATAACTTTTGCATTTTTTGTTCATTTAGGATGAAACTTAAATTGAAGGTACTTGTGGTAGTTTGAAACATGGAGTAATTTTTTCGAATTTAAAAAAAATAGTTTACTATTTTTAATCTGCCCCCAATTGGGTGTCTACCTAGGCCATTCTGGGGTTTTTAGTCCTATTTATTACCCAGAAATGTGAATTAGAAGCCACAAATTGGACGTGTTGGAGGTCTACTAACATTGAAAGGACTTACGATGAGTTTTTACAAAAATAGCAATATGTCGGTTGCACACAAGGGGTCAAAGTGACCTTCCTTTGCGCAAAGGCTATGATGAGGGAAACAATTTCCTACATGAATTTTTTTAGTGCAATGCGAGCGCAATCTTCTCTAGCAAAATGTTTTTATTTTTAAATAATTTTTTTAATTTTTTTTAATTATTAAAATATGAAAAGGACCATAGACCTCTTTTTTGCTATTTTTTGCTCCCAGTGGTTTCTACAGTACTTCATAGCACTCTATAGTACTGCATAGTATTGCATAGTACTCAATCGACGGCGAAGATCTGTAGGCACCTAGAATCGACAATGTACATTGATAGGGGCGCCGCTAACACATAGTTTTGGTAGTACTACTTAATATTGTCAGTCCTATGGCCAAAAACTGCATTTTTGAGACAATCGCCCTATGACGGATCCAAATCCAAAATCCGAGAAAATTAGTAATTAGCAAATCAAAATTAAGTATGAGTCCTTCAAATGTGTCAACCAATCAGATTTAATCTTATTTTTTAGGCAATTAGAGCATCTTCTTGAAAAAATAAATTATAGTTTATTTCATTTCTGAATGCATTTTTCACAATTTTTTAAAGAATGAAGATCAAGTTTTTTTTTTGAAATTCTTATCCTAGACTCTTGTATCAATTCTATAACACAAATAAATTTAAATTCAAAGTATATAGTGCAAATTTTTCTACTTAGGACAATTGAAGTCATTTGAAATTGAGAGCCATTGTTTAAAAAACTTCTTTTTTCCAACTTTGAATCCTATTATCTTTCAATCCATACGGTCAAACTTCATGAGATTTTTACCACATTGTTAGATTTTGAGAAGATGTTTTTTTTTTTTTTTTTTTTTTTTTGCATGAATGCAGCTGAAATAGGAGTTTTGAGCCGTTTTTGACCCAAAAAAATGGCCTCAGGAGCCTAGGGGTAAATACAGTGTAGAGACACAAGTAGGTGAGTCTAGGGTAAAAGAACAAGAACAAGTGTGCTAATGGGTGCTTTTACCTTACGGAACGTCTTCATGTTTTCTTCAACCCAAGTTTTCATTAGTGAGGCCATCACATGTACCAAGATAGATCACATTTGGGAATATTTCCCAAGCAAACCTTGGATAAACTTGATTGATTCTTGGATATCTTAATACAAGCATAACATTCAATAGCATACCTATAGTAACTTAACCACTAAAGGACCAAGGCACATTTTGGGCAAAAATTGTCAAAAACTACCACTTTTTAGGGCAGCAAGAAAAAAATGATTTTTTTTTTTTTTTTTCAAAATTCAACTGTATAAATTTGTATTAGAGTTTTCAGGGAATGTGTGGAAATAATTTCAAAAAATTTGACCGCATGTCCAGATTGAAAGATTATAATGTTTGAAGTTAGGTGGAAAAAAAAATTCCAACCTTGCTCGACCTTTCTAGAATGAGATTTTTACACTAAAAGTGGTTTTTTTTTCTGACATTAATGTCTTGCATCATGTAGGTTACATACTTGCCGAATTTCAAAATCATAAGAAGAGCCACATTCGTCAGTCGCAAGTGTGGGCATAAGGTCTTTGCTTGTATGGAAGCTGGCCAGCCCAAATGGAAAGCAGCGGGCCCTTACGCGGGCTTCCTCTTCCAACCCCCATGATCCTAATCTGCGTGCCTGCCTCTCCAAACTTTGAGTGGCTATTTTGTTGCAAAGAGCGCGCTGCGCCCCGTCTTTTGGTGCTGTTCCGGGTGCTTGGTGTCTGTGTCTATCCAGGTTTTGGGTTGGGTTCTTTCTCCTTCCCGCCAGGCCGCTTGTGGCTGGTTGGTATGTATGCTTTTTTGCAATGAAATTCCATTTCATTAGTGTCAAAAAAAAATCATAGGAAGAGTTTTGCACATGCTGTCCAAAGCTGCCTAAGTTGCCCACAAAGTTCATGGGTTAACTTAGAGCAAGCCCAATCCAGACACTGTTACAAGCACAACATCCAGGTTTTGAAGTGGAGATAGACGGACCTCATTCCGTTCAGGCAATTTAAAAAAAAAAATTGCCCCAATGCAAACCGGGCAATCCATACCGCAAGTGAACCTTTACCTCATTATAAAAAGAAAGAAAAGAAAGATTCTACATTAAATATAGACCTTTCATGCAAAGAAGGAGAGCTTGAATTTATTAGCACGGAAAACAAGGTTGAAAAGGTATGACACTTGTTGACTTTCGCTATTGTGTGTCACCTCCCGGGCCCTTGATATTGCCACAAAATGCCGAGCCCGGGAGGAAAGTGACGGGCCCTGAAATAAAAAGTGACTAATGCCGGGTTGCATTGGGGCATGATTTCTTGGTATCCATGTTATTATGCAGTACCCGTGTGGGTTTCCGTGCAACATTGAAGCTGCTCTTTTTTTTTTTTTTGACACAAATGAAACGGAAGCATTGAAGCTGCTCTTAGTTACATTATATTCAGTTCCTGGGTAATAAACCTGACTACCTGAGTGAGTTTCAGAAGCTGAGTTTTAGACAATTGCAATAAATTATGCTCCTCTGATATGATGGTCAAACAAGTCAATGGAGAGTCTGACCAAATGAATGAATTTTCGACATCCCACCCAGCTGACTTGGCAGTCAGTCAGTTGGCCCCAATGCTGCTGCCCATATCTGCCACTCTGACTGACTTCATCAAACAACAGTCATTCTATAATTCTGTCTAAGTTAGTAATAAGTTATAGATCCCACTGACATGGACGTTTTTTCACTTCAGTACAGGCTCTCAAGATCCACGCAGTTCGATCAGGCTGCTGGATTGGAATGAAATGGAGTGCTAGATAGATCTGAGAGCTACCTGCCAAGCTTCTTTGGCTTTGGGGTTTGTCACGCACGGCGGGCAGATTGATCGTGTTTGCTAGCTAGGTGAGGGCACTCTCTGTGTATGCTCCGTGGAGAATATGTACCCGAGGTTTACATTTCAGGGGATGGTGTTTAATGTCACACGTATGTTGTCTGTCTTCAGGATCGATGGTTTGCTCTAGCTAATCTCAGTTTAAAACAGGGCTTAGAGATTCGACGCAGATATGGGTTTTGGTGTTTGCTATGCGTTACTTTCAGCTAGGCTCTTTCCTGGCATGAATTCGAACTAATTACACTGAATCCCATTTACATGATTGGGAGAGATGCTTGCAATCTAGCTTCGCATTTTGAAGGTCTAGAGGCAAGGGTGCCCCTGGCAAAATTGGATTTCTACTTACTATGGATTACTGTTCTACATGCGTTTTTAATTTTCCTGTATGCAGAGATGTGGAAGTGAAGAGCCAGCACTTGCTGCTTTTCGGCAACGTAAAGGAATCAAAGCGGGTCGTGGAGGTGAGCCTTCCTTAATTTTGAACGTGCAGCACTTCTGATGTTTTGAAAACCACTGTTACTGCTTTTCTAAATTACACTCAGACAGTTAATTTTGCAAGAAGCTTCGATCTCTTTGCATTATTACCTGGATTTTCCTATCTTTTCATCATAAGGATTATGGTTGGTAGAGTGAACCACCAACAGGGTTTTCATTCAAATTAGATTGTTTTAGGAGCTCTTAGATAGAATCCTAAAGAGAATATAGTATTACCCCACAAAATTCATGGATTGAGTTAAGTCTCCCCATTGTTACACCGATCAACACCTCCCCTTGTTTGAGTGTGACCACAGGGCTAGGGCTCAGAACTCCTATGAATCATGAAGAGGATCCAATGTATGCGGCGATCTAAAAGATCTTGAAGYAATCTTAAAACCCTGMTATGACTGAATAATTCTAAGTAGAACCACAATGCATCATATATTTCAAAATAAATCCAAATGCACCTTGAGCATTAGCCAGTTTGTCATATTGTAACAGCCCTTTGTTGGGAAAGGAGATATAAAATGCCCATAATTGCTCACAAACATTTCCTCGTACTGATGCCTGTGAGTACAGACTGCAGTTGCTCTTGATCTCGGCAATTCTTAGCATCTCAGCACATGTTTTGAAAGAACTTTCTAATTGTTTGTGGGATTTGGCACATACTTTCGCAGATGGTTTCGAAAGTTCCCGGCCTGTTGAATTCTGGACAATAGGCTTTCGGTGGTTCATAATGTGACAAGATTTCGGATTTGATCTGAGAGCTGTCAGTTGCACAATCTGCTCGAAATTCCARTCGTCATGGCAACCCCGGCAGTAATGGAGGAGCCCAAGAAGTCCTCGAGGAGTAAGAGAATCAAGGGAGGCGGCGTGATCCTGGCATGCATAGTAGTCATAATCGTCATAGCGGTGGTGATTTCTGTGGCGACGAAGAAAAAACATTCCAATGATAATKCCGCATCTGGATTCAACAAAGATTTTACCATCACGTGGGCCAAGAACCATACGCGTGTTTCCAACCATGGAAAGAGGCTCGAACTCATCCTTGACAATGTATCCGGTACGCAAATCATCCGCACCTTCAATTCTTTCGGTACCGAACTATTCTTAGACTTCAATTCTAGGAAACACAATTATTTTCTCTTGGACGGGGATAAAAGAACTTAAACTTCGATTTCACGACATTGGCACTTTTCGTGGTGGGCCGGCGACTTGATGGGACGAGCACGKAAGGCCTGATATTGCAATAGTTTAGCAACGGTTTTGCATGCAATGACCGTAAGAAATTTTGYAATGATTTAATGTTCACKGTGCAATGCATTGCAATTATTTGAGATTGAAAAATAGTTATTGCAACAGATATGCGTTGACCTGGTTCCGTGTCGAAGACTTTTGCAACAAATTTGCATCACTTTTGCAATGGTTCGCGATACAGAAGACCATAAGTTTTAGCCAGTGCTGAACCGCTACAAAACCACCGCAAAGTGCAAAAGCCTGAATTGTTGATGTGCTGCAGATGCTAGACTTCCTGTTGTAGTGTACAGTCCTATTTTTTTGAGCATCAATTTTGCCGTTCAGTGTCACGATTTCGGTGAACGAGGAATCCTGCCATATACGGATATTGTCTTTTCTCCTGCTGGTACTCGTTTCCTCGACGGGGCAGTAGTCAACACCGTTTCCTTTCAAAAATCAGTAGCCATAGAATGATATAATAATCGAAGCCAGATTCTCTTTCTAGCCAATGGGAGGACAATTCAAGCTAAGCTAGAGTATGAACAGATGAGATGCTAGCTGTGTGAGAATAGACCTGGTCCTTACGGTTTAATCAGAGTGCTCTACCTTTTTTTGTGAGAATGCAAAGTGCGGTCAAATTAATGTTCAAGAATATAAAATTAATGTTATGTGCAGGTTCGGGATTTAAATCAAACGACATGTTTCTATTTGGAAGTATAAAGATGGATATCAAACTCGTTCCAGCAGACTCGGCAGGCACTGTCACTGCATACTATGTAAGTCATGCCCCTCTCTTGTCACTCTCATTTCCATATGGCATTTTGGGGTTGGAAGACGGAGGATGGTTTTGAGTTTTAATTTCACTCTTTTTTAATTTGATAATTGACGAACTTGATCCTCTTTTGAGGAGAGAGTAATTAATGTCCTAGAACAGACTTTGGGGTAACGACGTACCCAGCCTATCATCCAGTTATCTRACACTCCCTCCGTCGTGAAATAAGTGTCTGTAGTGCTGTCACAATCATTTGATACCAAATTTGGGTTCAGTTCATACTGTGAAAAGCATAGATTCAAAATGGTACAAATTTTAAATCACTAGAATCAATGAAGAAGATTGCATATGTTCATTGCAACCTAAAATAAAACTGGATAGAAGAAACCCTCCATATGATTTACTCAAAACAACCTTAGAAAACACATGAGGTCCAATGGGGACACTTATTTCAGGACCGAGGGAGTACATATTAACACTTCTATTATWTTTTTTTTATCGTCACGTTGAGAGTTGGGTGATAAGAGGAGGGTCTATCTGAGTCAGAATAGTGTCCTCGTGCTCTCAAAGAACCTCAGRTATGGACATAGAACTTCAAGATCTGACGGTCCCAGTTTAGTCTGGAGCATCAGTCTAGGGTTATGTTTGATAACTGTCTTGGGCCTCTCCACCTTCTATCGGTTATCTAGTGAGAGTACTTATCACTCCGTTGCTTCTGTCTAAAGGATCCTTGAATTAAGTAGTCAATAGGAAGCCTGCAAAAGTTAGCCTATGCCTAGATGAATTACTCGGTCAGTGTGGTTTTGAGATCCTGCTACTGTAGGGATTGTAGTTATAAATGGCGCATAATCTAAAAGCATCTCTTATCAAGGACTGGGTGAAATGTGGAGTGTATTSTCTACGATGATCGCAGATCATGTAGGTGCACTTAAAAGGGACGATTTACAGTATAGACCTCTTACCTAATATCAAATAGTAGCCAATTAAACTTGCTTAGTGTCGTCCATGAGGTCGTTTTCATAGTATTCTGCAAAGGTCTTTAATTGATACGTCCGGAGTAATAATTATCAGAAGCAGACTCAGAATTTCTTTTGGCCATGACCAACAGCTCTCATCCACGACTTCCAATCACGACGAACTGGACTTCGAGTTTCTGGGGAACTCTTCCGGGCAGCCTTACATTTTGCAGACCAATGTGTTTGCTAATGGCACCGGAGAACGGGAGCAGCGCATCTTTCTGTGGTTTGATCCAACCACTGATTACCACACCTACGGGGTTCTCTGGAACCGTCGGCAGATTGTGTACGTACACCTCCTCATTCCTTTCATAAGTTGTCAACTAGCTTTAGCCGGCATTCCCACTTATGAAAAACTTGAAGGTTCTGATCTTTTTCCTGATTCTTGTTCATCATCTACAAGAATCATTTTTTTCCTGAGACCATGATGTTAACACCATACATGATTTTCCATGCGATCCATGATTTTGGGARGTTGTAGACCACTGTAAGTGACAGAAGGCAGACCGTTTTTATACAATGATCAGTGGTGAGATACATTATTTACCAATGTAATGCACTCACSACTAGCTAAACGTATGGATAGAGGACAGTTAGTGCCAGCAATACAAGTGTCAATGTACGCCATATTTACTGATATTTTTTAGATCCGTYTCCTTRAACCGGCTTAAGGTTACAAAGTCATACTAATTAAGTAGCTTCGAACTAGCTCAATATCATGTCGAAACGTGGACTAGATAGGCCAGCAAGAGCAGCCAAGCCACTCGATGAACTTTGTCAGCTCGCACTTTATGAAACTATTTCTAATATCTTGGCAGCTCATGTCAGTTATCAGATATGGTCAGCATCGAAAGCATTAAGCTGCCTTATATGTAACTCACCTAAGTTAAAAAGAGAGAAATTATCAATCCATTGTCATTGACGAATTTGTTCATTAACAAGAGCAATTAATCGGTCGTGGCATACAACACGAGCAGATACATCCGATAGAATGCAGAGACAGTAGCGTTGATGGGAGACTACAGCTTCCACCATCACGCATTTTACAAGGGTTACGTAGATCATTGCGTGAACGCCTGATTTCTCGGGCTATTGATCCTCGTATAGAGTGCTCCGTGGGGACTCAAGTCCCGTGTTCGTAATTGATATCGGCAAGCGCGAGTTCGGCTGTTTTGCAGGCTTACAATCCGCGCGTTTTTTCTATGCCCGTGCAGGTTCTTGGTGGACGACGTGCCCATCCGCGTTTTCACCAACAACGACGCCATGGGGATGGCGTATCCCAACCAGCAGCCCATGAGCATTTACTCCAGTCTCTGGAACGGGGACAAATGGGCCACCCAGGGAGGCCTAGTGAAGATTGATTGGACGCACGCCCCCTTCGTCGCCTCCTACCAAAACTACCAACTGGATGCCTGTGTGGCTGTGGACGCCACCGCCCCGTGCGCCATGCCCTTCGCCAATCAGTCGTGGGAGCAACCGGAGTACCAAACTCTCTCCGCGGCCAAGCAAGAAAAACTGAAGTGGGTGGAAGAAAATTACATGGTGTACAACTACTGCACGGACCTAAAGCGCAACCCGACTGTTCCATTTGAGTGCACCAAAAACTCGGTGGGATTTCTCGGGCTCGGCAGTCAACATTGACGACAACAAGCCAGGGAAGGAATGCACGGGCATGACGTACATCAGAAATGGGACTTGAGGCAGTCATGCTGCAGAAATCCCAAACATGGGCGTCGATAATCATGAAGATGAATGGTACTACAATGGATTTGAATTTGATAATTATATATTCTTTCAAAAACTTTGAAAGCTCCATTAAATTGGTTTTTGCAGAAGCTAAGTGGCTATTTGGGTATTAATACTATGACATTTAATAATCATGCCAAATTTCAAAACATGCAAGTTTCTATATTTATGTGGAGAAGGATTTGGATTTTGTCTTTGCGGTGATTGGTAAGTTTACTATACCACTTGCATTCATGATAATTAAATTTTGAAGTGAAAAACTCTCTTAGATTTGAAGAATAAGCGGTCAAGCAACTTTGACTATTTTAGGTAAACATCGTTCATTAATTCAAGAGGAAATCGCTACACACAAATTTAGTGAAATTTGCATTAAATTATAATAACTGCCACATTGAAGGAAGTTTTCAAAATTTAGAAAATCACTATTGCTTTTGAGATATATTTCATGATCTAGAAGGTTTGCAATCAATGCAGTTGCAAAAGAATCTCAAAAATTGCTTGATAGCATGCCCACAAGGTAAAGTATGAAAAACAAGAATTACTCAAAAAAACATGCATTCTTGCACAGTTGTAAAAGCCAATGAGGCTTGGGGGGCGCGGCCATCACATTGAAAAGAACACAAGATTCAATCACGAAGTTGGAAAGGAACCTAATTGAGTAGTTCCACCTTCCGTTTCCATGGGTACAAATTGGGTTTCTTTTTTCATTTATGAAGAAGTGCCATTGTGGCGATATAAAATGTTATAGTGGTGCTCCAAATTGCAACATTCATCCACTTATTGGATGTATAGTATGGTTTTCATCCACAATTAGGCAATTTCATCTAATATATTTTTTAATTTCAAAGTTGCCTGGCGATTTCATCCAATTTTTTTGGCATTTTTTATAACCTTTTTTTGGCCAGATTTTTTTTTCTGGTGCAATCTGGCACCAAAAAGCCAAAAAAAAAAGCCCTGGGTACAATAAAGAGGACCCCATTTCACGTAGAAGAAGTTTTCAATGCTAGCTAAGGATTCTATGTCTTTGATATCATTATGAATTGCCTCCATACCGCAATCCCGCATGAAGAGTGGCAATGCAAGTCAAGATAAGGATTCTATCTTTGTTAACAGCCTAATCGGCATAACATTTGCTACACATATGAGTCCAAATGAACCAAATAAGAAAGCTTTTGAGTATATCGCACGGTTGCCCTTCATAGACAAACTTTTCTATCTTTCCAATACAATTAATTTCGAACCTCCCAAATAGAGCTTGTTCAAAGTTGTAAAATATTAGAGCTTGAACACTAATTGATAAATGGTTAACCCTCCATAACTTTCATATGCGTGAACGTTTCCAAAAAAGATGGTTGATAGTTTCTTTTGGACACAAGCACATTGAACAGCCTATGAGTGCAAATGGGATTCTCCAACTTAGCCACTCCAATGACGTATTCTTTGCACAATTGTGTAAGTAAAAAATATTGAAATCCATAGACTCATGAACTTGATTGAGATAGTTTTTACTTCCCATACGCATTCATTAATAACGATGGGAACACATATTCCATGACAACAAGATTTGTGCAAAGAAAAAGATAACTTTCACTAGTATATCATATAAAAAGTATTCATCAATTCACTACTGTGGATGAAGAAGCTATTGCCAATTGCATCTACCAACAATGCAAAATTTGAGCACTTGATCTTTTAGGKCTTAAATGTTGTTAGATTCATATTGCATATAAGGTAACAACACATATTTGTGACATGTTTGTAAAACTGTCCTATCCAAATTCTTGCATAAAATGTGCAAATTCCATACATAATAACCAAGGGTCGATTTTAGGCAATCTATGTTCAGCACTATGTAACACTCATGTCACTACCCGTGATTGTCAAGTGGTGGTGTGGGCAATGCCTGCCACTTTTGATCACATTGTCACATTGAAATGTCACATTGTGATAACTTGTGAGTTTTAGTGAAAATCCAACTTCAATTTACAAAGAGTACACGTATTGTTTCCTGATTGGTTGTATACCTTTTCAAACAAATTCTTTAAGCAACTTTTTTATTCTCTGAAAATCTCAAATACCTGGTAGTATGCAAGAGCATCCATAAAGGGTAAAATGAAATACATATCCAAGAATATAGATTGCACTTGACCCTAAAAACTGTAAAACAAAAAACAAAAAAAGGTATTCATTCATAAGAACCATTTATACACGTACAAGAGACTTAAGCGCCTTCAAGTCATTTCTAGTTTTAAACCCTAGAAACACAAATTGTAGATAAATGTCATTCAGAAATCTAGAAGGTCTACAAGCTTCTCCAAATTCCACCTCCACACCATTTCAGGCATTGCTGTAGACTCCATTGAACCTATGCAAAACCTTACAACTAATGAATCACCTAATTGACACTGTAATCAATACTATTCTGAACTAAAAAGCTCATGAAAATCACCACACTCCTGCATACACAATTTAGAGAAAAGAATTTCTATTCAGTAGAGCAATGTATTGGAGTCTACAACTATTTCAAGATTGAGATCACTTCCATTCTAAGTAGCATTCTAAGCAACCTTAGTCCAAGATTTTCCAAGACTTGCATCCCTAACCCTAGCAAGCTTCGTCTCTACAAATGGAAATGGAAAGCACACTGGTACGAGAAACTCTAATATCAATGAACTCAATTGTTGATTACTGTTGAAATTTTTCAATTTTTTCCCCATTTAAAAACAACTGTGAGAAACAGCAAGTGCAATTGAAATTATATTTTTTTCATAAAGTATGAATTTGCTAGGAATTTTTAAAGAATCAGTTTTTCATGGCCCAACAGGGTCTGTAGATGACCCCATAGCCAACAAAATCTAAATTCATGATGGTCATCTCACTACCTAATGCAATCACAATATTTTGTAACATGGAATGCCTAAAATGTCAATCCTTGTAATGAATTTCACACTGAAAAGTTGGAAGTGCCTTAGGTCATCACTAATCACTCGGTCACTATCATATAAGACATTGATTGTGGCCAAGATCTCACAAAACTAAAAAAAAAAAAAAATGGGGCTACTTCTTAGGTGACCACTACGGAAGAAATAACAGCAATGGGCTGTCTTACCTTAAGGTTTGCACATTTGTAATTGTCGCTAAGGTAGGAGGTCCAAGAAGCGCCTATCTAAGGGCTGAAGCTAAATTTTGGCAAGGTGAAACTGCTTGAAATAATTTTCAATACATTTTCCTTGAAAGACAAGTGGAATTAGCATCTAACCCAAGTCATTTCATATTTTTGGGAGCTTTGTGGAATTAGTTATGATTTTTTGAAGTTGCAAAAAAGTGCATTTCAATGGGCTCTAAAAGCAACCACCTCCTCAAATGTAGACTACTTGTACATTGGAGAGTGCAAAATGTACCTCTAGATCTTGATTGGTTTTAGAACCTGCTCCATTTTAGGACCTCCTACCTTAATTACAACTGAGCATAGTTAGTATTATTCAATGTAAATTAATTTTTTAGATCTTATGGGGAACTGAAAGTGGATTCCAATGTACTTTAGCATGCATTATTTGATTTTTGAAACATGCATGTTGAAGAACACACTGGAAGGGTAGCATGCATTATTTGGATGTCATATGAATAAGTTATGAATGTTCAAAGTATTGTTTTTAGGTGTATTCTAAAACACTAACAATATGCTCTCATAGACTTTCGTGTTTTGAGTGTGCACATGTTTTGATTTTAAATATCTTGTGTAAGCAATACTTAATTTATTCATAAATTACTAAGCTTTAGGATTTGAATGTAGGTTTCGCATTTTGGACAATATTGAGTATGGTATTTTATGCATTGTTGTGGCGTAGTTCTTGCATTCTCCATAGTCTGGTGGCGTGGTCAAACTTCAACTCATCACAAAGTTTGGAACTTGCAGTTTGTCAACAATTATCATGTGTTTGTTGTTTCTTCATGGGTTTGCACGTTAATATACAATTTAGTGCATCATTATGATGCATTACTTTACAATTTATCATACCGTTACAATGCATTATTTGCAATTGCAAGTAATGCATCGTAACAGTGTGATAAATTGTAAAGTAATGCATTGTAATGATGCACTAAATTGTATACTAATCCTAGAAGGCCGCGGAAGGGGGAGGGTATTGTAGAAATCATCATTTCTGAAACCGTAGAAACGATTGATATTAAAAAATTGAGAAGAATTCATTTGAATTCAAAATACTGTAGAAGATCTCCCCTTTCCACACAAAATTCCGAGGATGAATAGTTGAACTTTTGTCCCACACAAAAATATACTTTGTTATACTTTGTTGAATCATAAAAGATTGAATTTTTTTGTTTTTTAATTTTTTCTCAAAGATTATATTTTTGTCTACTTCTCAAGCTTTGATTCATTCTATTTGAACTATTGTTGCGATGAAAAACTTATAGACAATCTTGTTTTGGGGGCAATCTATTCATTTGTTAATGCAATTTTTACAATTTTTCAAAAAAATTGTCAGACAAGGTTAATTTTGCTTGCTAGAGCAATCTCACCATTGCAGATTATTGTGCTTCAATTCCACCTTGGAGCTATAAATAGTTTAGATTTCCCTTCAATCTTGAACCTACTTCTACTTAATGTTTTTTCAATGAGTAGAAATGAAGTTTTTTTTTGTTGAATTTTTTTCCCCTAGATTCTCAACTCAATTCTTCAACATGAAAAATTAGATACCAAATTYAGTAGTGCAAAAGTTATAAGTTAAAAGATTTAAAGCTAAAAAAAACAGTTGAGTACAGTGTAAAAAAGACTTGTTTTTTTCACTTTAAAAACAAGTATATTGCAATCTATGCAGTCAAAGTTTATGAAATTTCTTGCACACATTCTAATACTACCATAGTGCAAAGATCCTAAGTTAAATGTGCAAAAACAAATTAAATTAATAATTCATCTAAATATTCTATTTGCACTTTGCAATACAAATGACAATTTTGAATGATTTTCAATGAAAAAAAGACCTTAGGACTTTAAGGATTAAATTATTGCCTTAGATTTTGCAAGTCAAATTGGATGGAATTTGTAAATTGCTACGAGCCCAAATTTGAGAATGGTATGGTGTTACACTTGTTTGAATGACAATTTGCAATGAAAAATGTGTCTAATGTAGGTGAAGAATCTTCATATAACATTTTGTAGCATGATGAGACCTTTGCTCTCTTTAGAAATCATCCTTCTCAATAGAAATGAATTCATGAAATAAACAATTTTCAGGGACACTTCACACTATGGCCAAAGGTGGAGAGGCCGTCGATTTCCACCAATGAGATTACAAGAAACCTATAATTCAACAACCTCATTGGTGGAAACCGATGGACTCTCGAACTTTGGCCTTAGTGTGAAGTGTCCCTCACTTGCCTTGACAAGCACATTCTCCCAAGAGTTCCCAACGTCACATTCAAAAAGAGTACAACTTTGAAGTTRAAGCAAATGTCACATGTCAATTGCTCGCAAACTTAGATTGGTTTGTTGCTCCTACTTTTCTTTTGCAGGGCGTGGCTATCTAATCAATTAAAATAATTCATTTCATTGGTGTCAGCCTATAACTTAGAGTTATCTCTATAACTAATGGTTGTAACCCAACTGATTGTATTCAGAATTTTGGCACTTAACGACGCGTGGCATTTTATGGTAGAGGGATCTATTACTAACCGGCACCCCATCACCAATCAATAGGRTGTTSTATTTCCRACCAAGGTWGAA
>VACF01001938.1:0-21291 GCA_006891605.1 Pleurozium schreberi | reverse complement strand
TTCCAWTTTYRCCTTGGAATGCGTGTTTTTGATTTTTTCAAGGTTTGGACCAATAAGTTCATGACACATAAGTGAGCAAGAAAGTAGGAAGCAATGAGCAGAAAGTAGTCCTTGAATGATCGGAATTGGATGACTCTAGATGTTGATCATGGGTCAAGCCCAACTTTGGCCTTTCAAAATTCAGTAATTTCATTGTAAGAGATAAAATTACCAATTTTTTTTTTGCAATTTCCATTATTTTTGTCAATGCACCTCTGAAAATATTTACTTTGCCTAATACTACCCTAGATCATGTCTATAATTGCTTATTTGATAGGTTACATGTCCCTCTACCATAGCTTCTGCATATTCCACACCATTTCATCCAGGGGATGGAATGATGTGGAGTATTCCACATCATTATGTTATGGGGAGGGCAGTTATTAAGGTAGACTCCTTGAAATAATTTCCAATAAATTTCCACAAGTAGAAAAAAGGAATTGGCATCTAACCCAAGTCATTTCATATTTTTCGAACCTTCAAAGAATTAGTTACAAATTTTTGAAGTTGTAGTGCAGTGGTCACTAAAAGCGACCACCTCCTCAAATGTACACTTTTGGTAAATTGAAGAAAGCAAAATGTACCTCAGTATCATGATCGCTTTTAGAGCATGGGCACTTTAAGAACAGACTCCCTTACTGCTGCTACTTGAATGTTATGCAAGAATTGAGTTTCCAAATTGCACAAATTCCTTTGGATTGATTGTTCCTTTTTTTTAATGGTCCCTGCTTTTTTGAAATTTGAAAAAAATTGCACAAATTAACCCTTAAACGACGCCGCGGACGTTTATTGTCCTTTCGATGACAAAAATCTCATCTGGTGAGTGGACACTCACTAATTTTCATCCATTCCTTTTCTGAAAGTGACCACACATATGTCAATCATCATGGGAAGTCAAATTTAGTGTTTTTAATTGCTTCCATATTTTTTGGTAGCCCTAATTCTATGAAGATAGTAATGATTTTCACATGAAAGTGTTTTGTGCCACGGAGCCCTTCTTGCAATTTTTGAATGGGTAGCATCAAGTATTGGTTTGTACAATTTATCCAAAGCTAAACATGTGTGTGAACAGTGTTTTTCCCCTTGGTCAAGCACTACATATTGCACCCCACCTTCGCCCGTGGTGATAGGTCAGTCCTTTAAGGGTTAAACTGGATCAGGAATGGCAGACTCTGCAGAAATTTGCAGTTTCGATTTCTGGCAGCGTGTTTTGGGAGACAAGTAACAGGGGGAAGGACAAAAGGACTCCTCCATTTTTGAAAGAGCAAGTGAAAGGATTTGGGTCAGTCCATTGGGCGTAAATTGTGGGATTTTTTTAATATCAATGGGTCCGTCTATCCGCATGATCCTACCAACCTCTAAAGTGGAACTAAGCTTAACCCCTCAAGGATGTTGCCCACCAAAAGAGTTGGCGCATGTTGCCGGTATATTGAATGTATTTGATCCTCTCTAAACACGGAAAAATTCCGAAAAAATTCTCATTTGACCAGTAGTATGACTGTGACTTTGTCTGAAATTTACAGCTTGAATGGGATTCATGTGCTACTCAAATATTCCTTTCATATACAAGAGGGGAGAATGTAGAGAAAACAATAACATCCTTTAGGAGTTAACATAGGAGGCTCAAACTCCGACCGGACATTTTGAACCAAACATGACACATAGGTACATTTTGCTTTCCTCAATGTACCAAAATGTACAAGCTGTGTACATTCTAGGAGGTGGTCGCTTTTAGAGCCAATGGCATTTCTACTTCAAAATTTCATAACTAATTCCACAAAGTTCCAAAAAATATGAAATAACTTGGGTTAGATGCCACTTCCTCTTGTCTTTCAAAGAAAATTTACTAAAAAATATTTCAAGATGTTTTTCCTACCCAAAATTTAGTTTCAGAGCTTAGATGATCACTTTATGGACCTCCTACCTTACTGGCTGATTCCATTTGCTCTCTATTTGTGTGTCAAATTGGCGTATATTGAAGTGTCACCAATATGAGCTCAAATCAATAATGTTGCCTTGCAAAATGGARTCTTTGAAAATCACACCTATCCGCAAACTAAAACTCTACATAACTTTAATCTCATTTATCAAAATGGAATAATTCAAAGCATCCCATGTATACATAAATTAAATTTCATCCTCATTTTTCACCTTGCATCATCTCATCGGGAAAGTGCCCCCCACCACCACAGTAATACTAACTGGAGGACATATACAAGCTAATATGACTGCAGTACTTCATCTACCTCTATAGATGTAAACCACTACAACACTCCAACTAAGGAACATGACTTCTTTCCAACAACGTGAAGCATTKAAGCAAATATGTTATTGAGCAATAGTTGGAGGGATTATTTTCTCCTGTTAGGGAATAGAAGTAATGAAGATTGAACTATTTTTTGCTAATTTTTCCATCAAGTTTGGAATTAGTAGGAATTAAGGAATTGTAAATTACAATTTGACTTGTTCTTGACGCATAGGTGGACCTATGTCCCAGGAGTGCAAAACTAAAAACTGGCCATGGTGACGTACAAAACAATCTGCAATTTTAAAGTTTACTGATTGAAGACTCTAGGCAAAATATTTTAAGTTAGACAGGCTATCTTTGACTAAAACTCATGCATGACAATTTAACAACATTAACTCAAACATATGAAAGGGGTTTCAAGGTTTATGTTTCAACTAATAAAACATGGGCTCTTCAAATTCCCCTCACTCTGAAAATAGGTCACCCTATGTTGCACATATGGGCCCCAAGTGTGAAACAAGGTGTATAGCTTAATCTTGTAAGGACGTTGAGGACCACTATGGACAAATGGATGACTTCACATCACATGAGAGAGCTTTATTAAATTAACAATGTCATACCTTTTCAACCTTGTTTTCCATGCTAATAAATTCAAGCTCTCCTTCTTTGCATGAAAGGTCTATATTTAATGTAGAATCTTTTCTTTCTTTCTTTTTATAATGAGGTAAAAGTTCACTTGCGGTATGGACCGCCGGATTTGCATTGGGGTAATTTTTTTTTAAAAGATGCCAGAATGGACTGAGGTCCGCCTATCTCCACTTCAAAATCTAAATACTATGCTTGTAACAGTGTATGCATTGGGTTTGCTCTAACTCAATAAGATTGGGACGGGTTTGACATATTAGATAAGGGTCTAAGGGAGGTTATTGCATTAGGGAGGGACATGATCTTCACATGTGGTTCACTTTGTTAAGTCGGGACTAGAAATCAATGTTCTGTGACAGAACTTTATCGAGTTAGAGAGGATTGAGTTAGGGAGGTTCTACTGTATTAATAAGCTTAGTTCTACTGTTTCGCTTTCTGCACGGCCCAAATGAAATGACAAAAACGTTCCTGGAGCCCGCCAAACTGCCAACCCCGCCATCCCTCACTCACTCTCTCTCTCTCTCTCCTCGGAATTGCAAGCCTTCGGTTCCACAGAACCGAGCTCATGATAAGTTCTGCACGGCTCTCACGCTGCAATCCCATGCTTCCTTGTCCGGCCCAATCGCCACCTGAACCTTCCCTTTCCCTTCGGGGCGTCCTTGCTGCTGCACCCTCTTCACGGTTGAATTGTGCGTGTCCGTGGATTGCCCTTTGGGCCGTGGAGCGAGGGCCGTTGGAACGTGGTGCATGTGATCAGACGAACAGGTGCGACGAAATCGATTTGTCTTAATCGTCGGTCCCGGAGTTTTGGGATACCAGTCCTCGGATGCTTGTGGGCCGCACACAATTGAGAAATGGGTCGGCATGGTGGTCGGGTCATGGTTCTAAAATTTTGCAAATTTAGTTAATGTTGAGCTAAAAATTAATTGCAAAAAAACAAATGTCACGCTTAACCATCTCAGTTGAGTGTTTAGCACAAATCAAAGTTGATGAAGCCACTAATGTATTGTAGGGTTAATGGAACGTCTACCTTACTCAGATCTCAGCACGTCACCTCGTTGTTTAATCCGATTCTTCTTACTGTCTTAAAAAAACTACTCTGTAACTCTTTTTGTGGTTCCTAAACCCTAAACCCTCGTGACCAGGTCGAAGTGCAACGAAATTCACCTTCACCCAGGTGGATGGGAAGACGGTGGTCAGGGCAATGCCGAGCTAGAATGTGAGTAAAGCTTTGTGATCGAAGGCAGCTTAGAGCTTCTGAATGTGGACTACATTGATCTGTACTACTAGCACAGGGTTGACACAAAAGTGTCCATTGRAGTCACGCCGGTACTCACATTGTCTCCCTTCCTCATCCTGCAGGGAGCTGGGAATTGGGATTGTTCCGTGCAGTCCACTTGGACGCGGTTTCTTTTTTGGTAAAGCAGTTCGGGAAAAACTGCAGGAGAATGGCACCAGAGCTGTAAGTATGTTCTTTATCTGTCTGCGTATTGAATCAGTTCAAATCTGTAGAGCTTTGTCAATTTGACCAAGAACATATGGTCGTTCTGTTGTAAATGGATTCAGCTATGATATCCGAGGTTCCAAGTGAAAACCTAGGGGAGAACAAAGCCCTCCGCGAGCGAGTTGCAACGTTARCAAAGAGGTGTTCATGCACTCCAGGGCAACTTGTTCTTTCTTGGGTTATGCACCAGGTAAATGACTTCGCACCCATCCCGTAACCTTCAAATAAAAAGTTGCGTGCTCTACCTTTGTGCTTGGAGAGATATGGCGATGTGATACTTCAGACAGGATGTTGCAAGGCTGATAGTGTGTCTTATTCTCTTTTTAGGTACCACCAAGATTCCCAATTTGTATGAAAACATAGCTACTGCATTTGTGAAGCTTACTGCAGAGGAGATAAAATAGGCAGCAGCAGCAGCAGCAGCAGCTCCAGAGACGAAATTGCAGGTGGTCGATACAGCGAGGACTTGATGAAGCACACATGGAAGTCTGTGACAGCGTTGTTGTGCTTATGACCTTAAGAGAACTCAGTTAGAAGCAGAGGTTTATACAAATTAGTGAGGTCTGTCCGACACATTTTGTGGAAGTGGCCTATAGAAGTGCAACTGGCGTTAATTATGCAAAATTCAGTTGGCAGAAAAACTGTACATTTGAAGGTAACARTSGTAAGAATAATAGTAATAAAAGAGGGTAACATATTCCGTTTATCAACATTGTTTGCTCGTACATTAAGTATGTCCCATAATGAAACAATTACAAGGCTTTTTGACTTCCAGGTGGTTTGTGCTTCCTGCCATCTGGAATAGCAATGAGCACAATAGGTCTTGCTGACCGCAAGCAAGGCACATCACAAATGTAGTACCCCTTCCTCTCCAACTGAATGATTTCGCCACGCTGCAAGTTCCGCATGTTCGCGTCTCCAACTGCTGACGTCTCGATACGGGTTACAGGGTTCAGGACGTCGATAAACTCGTCGGTTTCCTCTAGCTTTTTCTTTGTGATCAGGTGGTCTAAGTCAACAAGAGTGAGGGGAACCAACTCGGACGTCTCAGGTAGCCATGTTAGCTTCAACTTGGTGACCTTCACTGAACCCTCCAAATGTAGCTCTCCCTTGAGACCTGTCACCAGACCGTTCGGGGCTCGTTCCACCTTTCTGATGAATGCGTTGCCCCAGTCCATAAGCGTCACCTCCTCTCCTTCAGACACAGCATTTGCATCTGCCAGGTCGAGCCACACTCTCTTCGTGAAAACTGTAGCTTTCTTCCCGGCCTCCTCGAATTTCTTATGTCGAAGAATAACTCGAGTGAAAGGAGTCTCAGGACCATTGCTTAGGTCAAGTAGGACCTTCCCCTCCGAAATCACAGCTGTGTGCCTCGGACACACCGGGTCAATAATCTTCTTGTTGATTGTCCATAGGCCAACAATCATTCAATAATCACTCATCTAATTAGAACTAATTTTGCTCATTGGAGAATGAGCAAAACGGCCAAGGATTGAGGTAAACTACTCCATTATAAACAAAATGTGAAGCGGATTGAAAGACTTCAAATTAACCCCTAAATGTCCCAAGCACCAAATATTGGTGTAGATAATACTTTAAAGTTAAATAAAGCCTAACCAAGTTGCTATTTTTAGTAGTTTATATACTTGGAATGTTTGTTTTGAAGTCTAGTTTTAGCATCAAAAATCCAATTTTGAAATTGATTGATTATGATTTTTCTATTCAAGATTTTGTGCAAAGGTGTCCATTGCAATCTTGACTTTCCGTAATGTTGAGGGTTGTTGGAAATGAGCCTCAAATACACTAGATCTTCTAGAAAAAATCACATTAGAAATCCATTTAAAAAAATTGTAGAGTAGATTTTGADAAGCCATAAATAGATTGGGGTTACTTATGCATGTTAGTCCTTTGATTTCATATTTTTTTGGTGATCAACTTTTTAGATTTAACATGTGAAAAGCATGATCAAACATTATAATCTTTCAATCTGTAAATGATTTTTTTTTTTTTTTCCTAGAGTTTGAAATTTTATAGTTACTATGAAAAAAAATGATACAACTTATCAAAATGTTAGCTTTTTGTTCAATTTTGAGCAAATTCCTAAAAGCTAAAAACAAACCTTGGACATTTAGGGGTCCAAAAAAACATTACTAGATGTTTTTAGAGCAATCCAAACATTTATGTTTTTAGGGCAATCTAAATTCTTGTTTTTAAAAAAAATTCTTGTTTTTAGAGCAATCTAAACATCTTTTTGAAAAAATAACTTGTAGGTTTCAATTTTGTATGCAATTTTCACAATTTTTCAATGCAATTGTTTGACAAGGTTAAGTTCACTTTCTAAAATAATTTCATTGTTGGAACTATTGTGTTTCAACTTCATCTTGGAGCTATTAACAATTTAATTTTTCTTTCAATCTTAGACCTACTTCAACTCAACAAATTTTTTTAAGAATGAAAATTAAGTGTGTTATTGTTAAAAAAGAATTCTAAGACTTTCAACTCAATTATCTAAATCAATTTTTTTAAAGTTCAAAGTTTGTTGTGCAAAACATTTCAACAAATGGTGGTCAGTGTCATATGAAATTGAGGACCAACATTTAAATTTCTTTTCTTCCAATTTTGAATACTAACATTTTCCAATTGGAATGGTAAAACTTCATGAGATTCTTACCACATGATCTAAGACAAGTGAAGTACAAGATCCTATGGTTAATTTAATAAAAAAGAATTCAATCTTATTGGGTGAATGCAACACGAGTGACAATTTTGAGTGGTATTTGACAAAAATAAATCAACTTGGGACCGTTTAGAGGTTAAAGAGTGGTCAAACSAAATGGGTTCTACAAGGTGAATTTTGTGTTGTACAGTACATGGTAATCATGGAAAAAAAATTTATGCCATAATTATCTTTTGTTCATCACCTCTCTAATTTGAACACCCCATTGCAAACACGAATTCCAGATTCCTAAATGTGTGGCAAATACAGAATTCCTGTGTTTTTCACCAGGGGTAAATTCACTCGGCTACATGATGGCCCATTTGGTTTGATCACTACAGTATCATAAGAGCAACCCCACCAGTGAGTTCGGTATCCCTAAATTTTACAGAACTCTCCAAAAGTTGCGCCCGAGTTCTGTATCCCGAGCCTCGTTTGCAGGAATCGTTAGGTCTCATCTGTATATGAGGTCTCAAAATAAAGTAGGGAAAGGGATACGGAAGACCTGGTGGAGATGCTCTAACATTCTTAATTGGGTGTAATATTTCCCTTTGGAGGTATAATCCTCCATTATATACATGGGGGAGGATTTTAGTTATAATAGAAGCAATTTCATTGGTTGGTTTGGTTGTGAGAGAGTGGGATGTGAGACTGGAGATGTCCCCATCAGTTGTTTTTTTCATTTTTTATAAAGTGCCACAGTGGCAATATTAAATGTTATAGTGGTGCTCCAAATTACAACATTCATCAATATATTGGATGTATACTATGGTTTTCATCCACTATTTGGCAATTTCATCTAAGAATTTTTTAAATTCAAAGTTGTTTGGCGTTTTCATCCAAGTTTTTTGACATTTTTTAGCCTGATTATTTTTTCTAGTGCAATATGGCACCAAAAAGCCAAAAAAAAAGCCCTGGTCCTCGTTGGTTGATGGGGGGACAGATTTTGAGGGAGCAAAAGGGAAACCCCAATGAAGGTTAAGAATGTTATGATTGAAACTTTCATCAAGCGCAGCCCCATGAGATTTTTTTTTTTCTTCTTGAAACACATGGACCAATACAGTTGATAAGGGAAAAAGTATGACGACATGAGATTTTTTTTAATTTCTTTAATTTTTTTGAAACCGGGAGTTTATTCAAAGAATTGACTTAGAAGTGAACGGTGGAACACCAAGGGAAAGCAGAAAGAGTCGTCGTCAGTCTGTCGTCGGCGACGACTGGGCAGCGACGGACTGAGGACTGACCCCGGGGCCCACTGGCAAATATCCCCAGTCAGACAGGCGGGGCCCCAGGGGCAAGGGGGATGGGGGATGCGGGGAAATCAGAATCACGCCCCTCATTGGCGGGCTCCCCGGGCGCTTTGGAAAGGCGATTCCCCTCCTTTACATTTGTGGCTCTCGTGCCTTCCTTGACCTATCACAAGGTGGCGGGATCCGGAAAAAGGAAAAGAAAAAGAAAAGGAGGYGGGTGGGCCAACTGTTCGGGAGGGACGCGGAGTGTTAAGGAACCGCTCGTCAGGGTGTCCCGTGTCGAAAGACTACAGGGCCACATGTATSGGTGGGCAAGGAAACTTCACAGGGAGTGCTACAGGAGAAAATAGTCTTGGCATTTTCAAGTCTTCCGGTGGGCGGGGAGGAATACAATACGAAACTCACACGTACTATATTCTCTCAAGCTTCATTAGCCTCCACCAATGAGATTGTCCATGGATATTGGTGGAACTTCTCCTCCTTCTTTCCCACTTGCCCGCCCCGGCAAGACAATCGGTGGCTCTTGTTTTGTTTTATTGCTTGAATGTGCATTATACTTGCCCACCGGACCAACATGTAAGATATGTTTGGAAAGAACTTGTGTTTTCTTTTGGTTTCCGGACCATGGTTACGTGACCTTTCTTCCAATAAGGTTGTGATTTTTCTAGCTCCTTCATGTTGAGGGGTCGTCGAATTGAAGGAGGCCAAGGTTGACTAAGTATGCAATTTTGGGTATGGAATGTTTGTATGCAATTTTTGAGTGTGATGGCTTTGAACGATGGATGAAATGAGCTTTTGGAAACATTGTGGCAACAATGTTCAAGGCCATGATTACAATTTTTAATTCTTTTACCTTTTTTTATTCTATGGAATTGAAGATGTCCATTTTTTTGTGAGGAATTTAGGCATTTAAACCCTTCAAATATAGGTTGGTGACTATAGAAATCATCCATTTTGATACCGTGGTAATCAGTGGTTTAAGAAAAAACCAAAAGCACTCATTGGAATTCAAAGTATTATAGACGATCTCCCCTTTCCACACAAAATTCCAAAAATGAATAGTTGCACTTTTGTTCTACACAAAAAAATTTGTGTCATTCATAGGGGCTCTCGGACTTTGGCTTGGCAAGATTTCTAAAGTTGCGAGGCCGCAAGTGTCACATGCATTACCACCAAGGGTTTTTTTTAGGTTATAAAATGCCCAAATTCCTAAAAAACCCCMGGAAGAGTAGCTTCAAGCCTATAGAAAAGAAAAAAGGATGAATGTGTTAAAAAATGCCAAAGTGTAATCATGGTTCAACACAATGTTGCCACAATGCTTCCAAAACCTCATTTCGTGCGTCATGCAAAGCCAAAATAAATAAAAATTGCATATAAAAATTACATATTCAAAATTGGCCTCTTTCAATTCAAACCTCCAAAATGAAGAAGGCAAGAAACTCAAAACCTTCTTGAAAGAAAGGCCACGTAAGCATTTGTCCCCCCCCCCCACACACAAAAAAAGAAACTGATTACCACCATTAGAGCATTCCCACCATACTTGCAAAATGGATGATTTGTCCAAGGCGTCTTGCAAAAGTGCCCCACCCGTCTTGCAAAATGGATGAACTTCTTAAGAGGCCGGCTCCAAAACCTCTAGCGGCTTGCAAAATGGGTGGTTTTGCAAGCCAAGCTTGGCATGCAAACCGGCTTGCAAACTCTATAAGACAAAATAAAGTGCATGAGAAGTCAACATGAGTGGGTATTGCCTCCTATGAAAAGTCGCCACTATAGTTTGTTATTGCCCTTGCTATTGTCCTCCCTGGCTTCTTAACAAGCCATGGGTGGGGCGGCTTGCAAAATGGATGCCCTCCCATTTTGCAAGCCAAATTCCACCCACATTTTGCCGCCTGGTGGGGATGCTTTTATCACCCTTTGAGGCACACAAGGCTACCTGGCTCGGGAATGGGGTGCAAATTTGCCACTGACTACAGCTACGGCATGGTGCTATTTAAGCTTGTATCTTAGAGCATTCCCACCCGTCCTAGCCTTTTGCACGCTTCCTTGGGATGATCGTTATGTAGGCCACGAGCCCTGAGGGCCGAGCGCCTTGCTCATGGCCTGGCCTGGCCTAGCCTGTTGCATCCAATTTTAGCAACTTCGGAGGTGAACGTAGTGAAAAAGCAACTTTGCAAGTGAAACCGATTGCTCCAGAATAATAGGAAAATTTGTCTCACTATGTTTTAGAGGCCGGTGAAGAGGCCACGATGCGGCCTCCAAAAGCTCCTTGTTTTGGAGGCTGCCCACCACCTACAAGCAAGGCCTCTTAAGAGGTCATCCGTTTTGTAGGACGGGTGGGGCAATTTTGGAGGCCACAAGAGAGAGGCCATCCGTTTTGTAGGACGGGTGGGAATGCTCTAAGTAGAGTAGTTGGGCTGAGGGCACTGGATGCCATGGCAGGCCACTCGGAGCGGGTTCGGTTTCCTACTTGGGTGTACCGAGACATGATCGCTGGAAGCCTCGTGAAGAGCTCCAAAGACCGACCAAGCTCAGAAATCTCGGGAATCGGTTGGAGCTCAGCCAATGTGAGAGAACAATTTTCTGTCTTCCGGTACATTCAAGAAGAACCTTCGGTGCGACCGAGCATGGGAAAGGTCTTGCAAATGCTCGAGGGGGTTGTCTCCGTCGACCCTCGGCCTGAGCGGCTAAGCCCGTCACAATCCGAAAGCTTTAACTGCAAGTGATCTGGCTCGATTGGTGCATCATTCCGTCATGCCCATTTCGCCATGCGCATAACAGTAGCTTCAATGTAAGCTCCTGTCAATGCCATTGCAACCAGCTATGAAATGTATCAATTTACGCCATCAATCATGCTAAACGACGTTCATGTCATCTCCTTATTCAAGACGTGAATCGTCCTCACGATCCAATGTAACTCTGCATCAATTTATTCTGTCTCTCTAGAACCTCTTCAACCTGCACAACAAAAGATTATTGACTCTGATAAGTGTCGCCCCTCACGAAGTGGATAATTTTCTCTTCCTGAGAAAGTAATGCAAACGTCTGCATTCTTTTGAATGCAGGACGTTCAAGTGTCACTCCGACGCGCACCCCAACTGTAATCACCAGTCGAAGTCCCCCGCTTTTCGAATTCCTTGCACCTCGCAAGATCATTCAAGGGAGTACCTCAGGAATCAATTCAGGGCAAGCGGAGGAATATTTATAGACAGAGTTCCYGTGCTAGCACTCACATTTGAAACCCTGGTAAATAGTGGTAAACTATTCATGTGAACGTTCGTATTCATACTTTTGCAAATTTCTATGTGATCTTCGTCTCAAATGACGCTGGTCTATAGCTCTCTCCAGCCAGGCTTCTGTAATCTGCACTTAATTTCTGCTGCTAGGAACCCTTGTCGCCGATTTTCGTAGTGAGACTTTCCGTAGATTCACTTGAAAGCTTGTTTTAGGTAGCTATGACTTGAATGAGCGCATCAGTCGTTCAGAAAACTCAAGTAAGTTACCCGCTGTTTTTCTTGATTCGAAGTTGCAGAAATGAAGAATGATGGTGTTCGCAAGTGTCCTCGCCCTCCTCCTCGTGAGTGCCATGAGTGCAGATGTGGTGGTCCTYGCTCCTCAGGGACGCCACTTAACGCGATAAAGGTAAWGGAGCAGGACGCCCTATGGTTGGTCAACTTTTCTGCTCCCTGGTGCGGTCACTGCAAGAATCTGGCGCCGACAAGAGACCACGTCGACACTCCCAACGCCCAACGCCCGACCCCATTCACACCACCAAAGGGAAACAGCCCTGTTCACACCGCGCTCCCCCAGTCCTTGGCTCACAGCACACCACGGCACGCCTCTTCTACTGTCCGTCACAATTTACCTTTTGCTCCGTCCCGTCAATCATTCTGCGCGACCGTCTTGATCCCTCTTGCAAATCCTTTCTCTCCATCCGCTACTCTCACTCGGCCATTCTGTGCAAGCTTTCAGTGTGTCAAGCGCTTGCAAATTCGAGCTTGAATTTCGCGACGGGACGCATATCGTGTCCGTTCGTGCGGTTCTTGGGAAGAAGGGGAGCTACTCCGGACTGGCTGCCGAGTTTTGAGCTTGAGTTCGTTGATGTGAGAAGAGCACTGTGGAATTTGGAGTCGGCTTTTGGTCAAGAGTTTGTCTCGTTGGAGTAGTGGGAGGGGTGATCTTGTTTGGTATCCAGGGGATCAAGCAGGTTGCTGTGGGAGGTTGTGAATCTGAGACCAACATGTTTTCACCGGTGATCGCTCTTCACTCTCGTAGCTGGACAAGTTGCTAATGTAAGTGTTCTCCAACGTTACGGTGGCCTGATCTGAGAGCATCTTTGAGTGGAATATTGCCTTACTGGACAGGCAGAAACCACGTTGACTACTGACACAAACTGTAGGGTGGAATATAATTATGTGTTTTGTATAATTTCTTGTTATGGAAAAGAGGGAGGTGGTTAGTTAAAGAATCTTCCAATTATTGTGAAACTTCCTTGCCTTGGTGCTTGTGGAGTTGGGATGTGTGCCTTGGACTGCTTGTCACGTTAGTCAGTGTGAGTTCTAAAGAATGCCAGCAGAGTCTCCCGTTGCGTTTCAGATTTCGAAATGGTAGTTTCCGGGGTTAGTAGGGATCGTGGGAGCATGTGCACGGTGCTTCTTTTCGCCTTGAACCTATATTATAGCTTCGGTCAGAATCTCAGTTGCATCTAGGAAATTGACAGATTTCGAGAAATTTGGTAGAAAGGGTTGCTGGGCGTTTTCTGGGTGATGTTCGGAAACAACGAGTTTGCAAATCCATAGCTTGATTAATGTTTTCAAAGCAGTGACGAGTGTTGCTCAGAGAACACCACGGCCTGAGGTACATTCTCACTGTACTCTGGCTGAGTGTCTACTGACCAGCACTCCACCCGCATTAATTGGAACAGCTTACTTGAACGATCAATTTCGAAGAAAGATAGAGATACACATGCTTCAGGAATCGGCATACTCGTACCATGAGGGGTCCTCCAATTTCTCTCTGTAACGCGCTCACGAAGACAGAATCTGCACCAAGGCGAGCACTGCCTTCAAATTTATTTACTAACGGTACTACTCCACAAACTTGCACTTCAGCCTCACGTCTGTAAATTAMGCAAATKACGTTACTACAATGTTGCTCGCCACACAAGTGTCTCAGGATGGAACACCTGTAGTATTCGTATTCGCTGGATCAAGAGCATAACTCCATCTGTCCCGAAATACCAGAATGGATATCTTATCCTGTCCTGCGCAACGAGAAAAACACCGAAAACTTCGACAGTAGTAAAGCCACATTCAAGCGAAAGTTGTACTTTTGTAGTCAAGCAACCGAGTTCAGATCACTAGGCCCACACCCACATGTTTTTTAAAAGGAAATAAAAGAAAATCCAAATTCATTAGTTTCTCAATCTTCACTGGAAGAGGGCTACAATCATGATCCCTATTTGATGTTCTCCAAAGTATAAGTTACCAATTCAGAAGCAACTGTCCGCCCCTAAACTACTGTAGCTGTTTCACAGCCATGACTACAAACTCATGCTCTCCAACTTTGTGAAGGACGCCGGCAAGCTCTGCAGAGTTGATAATTGAATTATCTCTACTTTGAAGAAGGTGCATAGCTTGAAGTTGCCAATTAAGGAGCCCACTGCCTGCAAGAAACTTAGTCAAAGACACACTCTGTGTCACTGATGCTGTTCAGCGGCTGAACCCAAGTACTGCCTCAAATACTGAATAGAGTTTTACAAGTTTCTATCACAATAACCCACGTGACAGTGAGGGAAAAGCTGTGTAACCCAGACGCACTTTCACCTAGATAACCAACGTACACGACATACTCCTATGCTTTTATCACCCGAGTGAGAAGGTGAATCCTATGATATCCAAAACACAGATAAGTCAACAGTCAACGCACGATACAAGTGGGAAGTACAAATCTCAACTGTATTTGTGCTCAGATTCATGCTGTAGTATTGCTGAGTTGTCAACAGCGGAAGCTGCTTGATCTTCAACTTTGACACCTGAGTTAAAAAACACCTAAATTGCATCAGAAGATAGTGCTGGTAACCTACTGTAGATCCTTGAATTAGAAGAAAGGTGTCTAATTGGTGGGAATTAATCTCCAATTGTAGCATACTAAATTACTAGTATAACTTTGCTCTTAATATGGCAGATTAGGCCCTGGAGAACGTTCCAAACATGATCAATGTTAATTTACAGGTATGTGTTGGGCTATAAATTAACATTGATGAGATGAACAAATATCAAGTTACACCAATAGATACCCAATGTTTCAGTGAAAGCGGGAATAACGTACGACGACAAGAATAACAAGACAATCTTGAAGGCGAGAAAAAGGGTCGTTTTAAGCAACCCAAAATTAAAAGAATATCCCCGGATATGGATGACATAATTTTGAATTCCAAATATCAGTGAATGTCATTGGGTGGTGAATGCCAAATTTACTGTGGATTCACCCTTACAGTGCTGCACCAAAATATTGGCGATCTCAATCCCGCCGCATACTAAAAAAAGAAAGAAAAAGGCTGCTACTGATGCTAATCTGGTTCATGACTGAAAACGCAACTGAAGCCAACTGCGGCAAGCAAGTGACCTAGAAAGAAATCCAGGCCGGTTTGCGCTGGCTGGCTCAAACATTGTATTTTCGAATCCAAGTATTGAGCTCGGGACCTTCTAAAGTGAACCCTGACACCGACGCATACAAGTTGACGATGGCCTTCCACGCTGCATCCGTGGGATGAACGGTGTCAAACAGCATCGCCTTGCGGGGGTCTTCACACTTCGTGTACAAGGGCCTTCCTTCACTGTCGGTCTCGCCGCACACAACGGGGTAGAGATTGGTACCGTTCCCATGGCAGCACGGTACCAGTGGATCCACAAAACCTGAATTAATATACGCACCACACGAAAGATTAATCAAGCGTGATCACCAATAGCAACGTCAAACCAGATGTCAATAGTGTCAAGACCATCAGCTATTCAAAAATAAACAAAAGTATCGTTACATTTGACCTAATTTGAGATATTCTTAGAATTATTAAGGACATCTCTGGGTTGACTTCCTCGATCCTGTGGCGAACGATCTATAAACGAGAGGCTCGTTCGATACTATGATGAATCATGGGTCAAACAAGTTCGAACAATGAACAATCCTTACTGGGCATTGAATTGAGATCGGTTTTAATKAAGTGCTTCAGTAAAATTTGCTGTGCGAAGGTCTACTTTCCGATCCCAAAACTCAATTATACTAATTATTAATTGTGGATTTGGCATCGAAGATTCGAAGGGCGAAAGTGGGGCTTACCTTAGGTATCTGGGTTCGAGATCAACTCCTTGAACGCTTTCGTCTGGTCAGCAATGACGACGCGCAGGCTGGGCAGCTGCTGATTCAAGACCTTCACCCGCTCATGAAGCAGAGAATTGTGGAGTGAAGTCTGATTGATGAAGGTGGAGTTGGTGCTGCAGCCTGTGTAGGCAAGTTCCTGGATGGAGAGGGGCATGCACACGATGTAATGCAGGTTGGCGACCACGATGTGGCGAATCCCAATTGCGTTTAAGCGCACAATGGAGAGCGCAATTCCGTCCACCACCGACGCCACAAACTCATTCAGCTCTTTCGTGAGAGCAGATTCCTTCAAAAGCACAAGTAAACCTCACGTCAATTTATAAAAAAATAATAAGCATCCAACMACGAAGGTAGTTAGATTATTTATTGCATAATAACACTATTGCATGCCATTTCTTATTACATTAATTGATATTATTTATAGTTGCATCTTAGTTGCATCTGATGAACTATACACCAACTCATGTTAACAAAGTTGGACGATAGCATACACCAACTCGTGTTAACAAACGTGGACGATAGCATGTTATGTCTCATTCCAATGTTTTTAGGGGGTATCCATTAAATTAAATTAGCACTTTTCGTTAAGATGACCAAGGATTGTGCACTTCTTCAACACTTCAATCTACACCTGCCTAGTTTTTGAAGGAAAAGTCACCATACTTGCATGGTGCACTTCAATTAAGTAATTGGAAAATTGTTAGTGATTTGTTGTGTTCCCTACTTTCAAATTCTCCACTTCATCAAGCACTTTTATGTCTATGTCTACCCAGCCATTCCCACTGAAAGCTTCACCTTACATTGCGATTCATTCCAGAAAGTCAGAATGCTGCAATAGAAAATCTTCGAGCCTTGTCCAAAGCTAGTTAACTTACCTGGAATGGTGTTCCCGAGTTGCGAAAGTCATAGTCATTGATGCCCACGCTGATGACCCCCACTGAGTTTCGGAGGTGAGGCTCGGTGAGAACTCCATTCACAACCAGGGCTTCCATGTTGTCTACTTGCTTACCAAGCGGGGTGATGCCGTAGCCATACGTGACGCCCGCACCACCCACGGCAAAGTTGATCCCTTGCAGTGCTTGAGAAAGGTTCTGGCGGTGTAGGAACGGCGTTGGAGTTGGCAAATTAAACAACTTCGCTGCACCAAAATTCAATAAACTAATGCGCAACACTCCAATACTCTGGCACCTTGCATTGTGAAAGAGAAACCCATACCCATAGTGCATTTCAAGACCTTTCTGTACATGTGTCACAACTTTTGGCGCTGGAATTGTGCCAATTGAACAAAACTGACCATACAACAACCCATGTCCGTGGTGAACCAATCTTTTGGTGGAGCTACAGTGGTTTGAGATGGATAGGTTTCTTTGTTTTCGAGACCAATTTCCAAGGGATTATAAATCTCTCTATCGGACTCATCTTCTTCACTTTGGGTTGTTGTGGTGAAAACGCAAGCTTCCCGGACAGATGTAGAATTGGGGACCTCCGTTTCAAGATGAATCTAATAGAGCCTGGGTACTAGAGCTGCAGAGAGGGCGGGGAGTCCCGATTCTACTTTCTGATCATTCTGCACATTCTTTGCTAACTGTACTGATTTCCATTCATTCTTTGCAAAGTCTGCTCCAATTCAACGTTATCCAATTTAACGTTACTGTTTAATTTAGTACATAGATGAGACCAGGAATTGCAATAACAGAGCAGAMTTTCCACGTCCGTTTTSGGGACTCACTGGAAAAACAAGAGTATGCTTGTTCAARACCAAAGGCGCACAGCATTGATAYCASAAGCTTACTAATGAAGGAAGGAAGGAACGCGGGGAGCTTAATTACCAAAGTAGTCAGMTTGGACGCGGCCATCGGATCGTCGGTAGTCGGGGAATCCAGGCCAAGTGCTKCCATACGGTGAGTTTATTGGCGGACCCGCGTTTCCAGTGTCCATTCCTGAATCGCCGAACACGTACATTCCTACCGCCCCATCCACTGCGCCTGTCCAAAGCAAATGCACACAAATGATGAAGTAAAAATGATCAGACTTTCGATTGACTAATTAAAGATTTCTTTAATTCGTATGCCGGGCTAAATAAGCACGTTGATCAGGGAGACACCATATCGAGCGAGCGAGCTTGCTTACCAATATTAAATACTCCAATCACCACCATAGCCCGAATTGCGCCATACCAAATGCCTCGGAGGAGCTTCATCTTCACCTCGATATCACAAGAGAAGAGATGGCCTGAGATTGAACAAACAAAAGTACAGTGCTCAAAGCTGCAGCTCGCTCGCTCGCTCGCTCTCCCTCTTCGATGGAACACCACTGAGAACAATAATCAGTAGCCCGGCGATGGATTATGTGAGGCCATCTCATATGTGAGAGATTCTTCTCACCAGTTATACAAGTATAACAAATTTAAGAGATATTAATTCTTTCTATTAAACAATAACTATAACTATATCTCATAATTTTGTCCTTTCTCAACATTAAGAACTACGGAACATGAAAATAGAATCACATTGTGAGGAATATGCCAAACCATTGAGAGTGGTAAATTCCATAATGAAGATCATCTCTTACTACTTTCATGTTCCAGATGTTCAGATGAACGAATAAAACCGGACTAAGCTTCCGGATGAATGAATAAAGTTGAATGAAACCTTCRGATGAACGGATAAAAATGAATGAAAACCTAATCGTTCTCTTTCCCGGCTGTCTGACTACTCTGCTTTGCGCCCCTGCTTTTTCGTCTTCGTGCCTAGTGTCTTCTGCCGTGGGCTCGCTTGTTTTCCAATCGGATGTGCCTGTTTCAGTTTGTTCTCTGATTGAAAGGGATTGCTTCAGTACGTTTTGGTATTCTAGAGAGTGCTGAATCTTGCAGGCGGACTTTTTGATGACGAGAGGTAACCAGCGGGAGAAGGACCGTGAGAAGGCAGCTGCTCGCGGCAAGGGAGCCAAGGGGAAGGACGATGGATTGACGCCCGAGCAGCGACGTGAGCGCGACGCTAAAGCTTTGCAAGAGAAGCTAGCCAAGAAGGCTGATAAGGCGCCTGGTCCAACATCATCCACTGCGCCAAAGAAATGACACAGTTCTCTCTTTACAACAATCGCACTTGGTGTGCCTCCTCATCGTTTTATGAGCGCCTTCCATGTCTGAATTCCTCCTCTACGATTGGTATAGAACTTAGCGGTAGTCGGTACGAAGAGAACCTGCTTTCTGTTGTGTGCACAGTTTCTCTGTCCGCGTGCGACAAAATCAAATAGATGCGTTGGACTACTTCTTGCAATTTGTCTTCTGAACGCAAGATGATGCAACGTACATCGCGACGCTACTAGAGTATTGGTTAATCAGCGGAAAAGTATGCAAAAGAGATAAACTTCTTGCTACCATACTTATGCAACTTTCAATCAGAATGTTCATGGTAATTTCAGACATGACAAGCCAGTTGATGCACTTTTAGCTTGGTCACAAACCATGTCGCAAGGTCTTTCTGTTATTCACTCTTGCTGATTGGAGATACCGTTATCCTAATGTACGTTAGGATCGCTGCCACATTAAATTATGTGATTGCAATACCTTCTGTTTACTTGCTCAGCTTGAGCGATATATTCTTTGAGCCTTGAAAGAGTCTTTGCTGTATCGATGATCTCTTGCACATGCTCTGTTGCTGATTCAACTGGTGGGAATATTCGGGACTGTCTGCACCTGGAATTCTGTTCTTGCGCTCGGCATAGCAGTACTGTTATGCAAAAATCAAGCTTTGGAACTCGTCATAGCTACTGGCTTTCCAGGGAATTTCATGATTGTCACATTGCACCATGCTACAGCTACCAGTGATGTGGTGGTGAGCATGTGTGCGCACGCATGAATAGCGTATTGAATACTAACTTATTTGCCTCRCACAGGAGCAGGAGACACCCCTATTTGAATGTGAGAACTACGGAGGGAATGTACCGGGGGTCTAAATTTCAGGGAAGCTGGCTAGGGTGTGTACCAAAAAGGCCAAGCCTTGTAGCCCTGCCCCGAACGCAGGCAGCCTACGGTTGAGCGCAGGCAGCCTGCAATGTGATACCGGTGACGTGGCATCTTTGATTGCCCTTTTTTTACGCACCTGCCCGAGTATTTTTCATTCATCCCCGTGACGCTGCGGTAATTCATCCCGGTGACGCTGCGGTAATTCATCCCGGTGACGCTGCGGCAGACGGCGTCGTTTCAACTGATCGCTAGGGTTTTGCGAGGAGTCGTTCACGTTGCTTATAGGGTTTGGGGTTCCAAGCTGTGAGTTTTGCGAATCCCAGACGGAGTTTTGATAAGCGAAGTTGTCCGTTTTGGAAGTGCATGGGGTGAATCCTTTTTGTCTGTGAGTTTCTTCCATGGCAGTCTGGGCTTCCGCATGGTTCTCAGCCGAGTCTCAGTGGAGTAATGGATTTTCTGGTGCCTGTTGCAAGAAACCTGGCGACAAATCCTTTTCGGTTAAACTTAGAAAAAATGACGCAAGTATTGGGAGCCTTTCCAGGAGTCTTGGTGTTGTTTTATTGCCTGTAGGTGCCCATCCTACTCTACTGTATTGTATTCTACTGTAAAATTTGGCAGTAGATCTTCAGTTCGCAGCTTCCTGAGTGGTAGAAACGAGTGATGCAAGTGGCAGGTGGTTGACGTTCTTGTGGTGAGTGGTGCCTGTGCGATGAATTTCAGGAAAGACGCCGAGTGAGGAAGTGAGAGATCAGTCAGCTTCAGGTTTGGATTCAATTCCTTGTTACCGGCGGGACTTGTTTTGCTTTCGCAGGTAGAAACCATGTGTACAATATTTGCAAAGAGTTGGATCATCTAAATGGAAGAATTGGTGGTAGTTCTGATATGTGTGCGTTTCTCGATGCAGGTGCGTGCGAAGCCGCAGCGTCAGAAAGAAGATGAGGAAGATGATATTTTCTACCAGAAGCGGAAGAAATTGACAGAGGTAACGGGCTTTAAGGATGCTATGAAATTTTGTTCTTGCATTTGAAATCGATTTCTCTTTCCGTGTCTTGTCTAGGCTTCTGATTGCAATGGCCAAGTTGTTTCGTAATTCTTTGGTTATTTGGAGGGGATAATTGTTTTTCCATTCATTTATCGGTCCTACTTGTAACATTGATCTCAGCTGCAATTAGGTTAAACATGACCATCACGTTTCTGTTGCTAATGTTTTTAATTCTACTTCCTTGCAGAGGTCAGCGAGAAATATGCTCTTGACATTGAGAGAGCTCGGAGGAAATTGAGGGGTTTGATTGTTGGTAGGTTGTTAATGAACCTGAGGTCACTTCAAGCGTTTTTGGATCTCGAACTTCAAACCGATTATGATCTAGACGATGGTATGTGGCTGCCCTGGCTTCTCACATTCACACTTGTTTATACGATTTCCGCTTTACCTGGCAACGTCATATATAATTTCACTTAATTAGTTACTTCAAGTTAGTTGATTTCTCCTTGTTGGCAGATCGACACACATAATATTCCCAATATGTTCTAAGAGCTAGCGCATCT
>VACF01001937.1:43109-134123 GCA_006891605.1 Pleurozium schreberi | reverse complement strand
TGATTTTACCACATTCTATTTCCATTTTGATTAATTTGGTTGTTTCTTGTTTTTTGAAATCTTGCCTTTATAATATTTCGTTTTTGCCCTCATCTGGCCTGAATCCCTACATTGCAAAGTTGAGTAAATGTAGCTAGATTGTGCTTAGTATTCAAGGTGCTTCACCATGTAAGATGAGTCCATGRGACACTTTGTAGTATCCTATTTYGATGKATACTAGTGTGATGAATGATAGGGAGTTATGATTGGAGACCTGATCAAGGGCTTGTCAGAAAGCTGGTGGAATTGAGGTTGTGGAATGTCCAATYAAATCCCTTAAGAGGTGGTATTGGGATGTGTTTTGGAAGATCTATTTAACTCTCCAAAAGTAGCTGGTTGATACTATGGAGGTTTTGAGTATTGGTGCATCTATGTTGAATTATGGGTGGTCTTGATGTTCCTTTCCTTGTATCCTTATGTTCTCATAGTTGGACTATGGATTGTGCCAATTCCTTTGTAGTGTTGTGTTCTATCGTGATTGTGTGGCCTCTTGTTTGGATGACTTTGAAGACAAAGATGGTCTGTATTCTTTAGATGTAGGTTGTCTTCTAAGTCTCCTGAATCTATTTAATTTCTGTTTTTGGTCCACGAAGGCAAGTGCTCAAGTGATGAGCTATACTTGCAATGGTAGGATGGAGATGAGTCTCCTATATATTCTAGTTGATAATTAGTTTCTCATGTGTACAATGAATTAGTCAATAGGATAGAAGTTGAGAGGTTATCCAAATTGTTTGCCAGCACACGAACCCGTGATTCTATTGTTTGAGGCATTTACCCAAATGACTTGCGCAAACTAATTTAATACTTCCGTGAAAAAGCTCTCTGTTCTTAGAATGTTGGGGAGCCTGGCGGTCTGTACCTCTAATGCATGTGACACTCGAGTTTGTATACTAGAGCAAAGCCCATTGTTTTTCATTCCAAAGATCTGTACTTGTTTCGTTTTTCATTAAAAATGATCTAATGGTAGTTAGCCAAGTTGGCCCCACGTTTTATCTTTTGTGACTTGTTTCACTCACCACAAGTTTTATCGCTATTTCAAGAAATAAAAAGCAATGGGGTTTGTAGTAGTTTCACTCACCACAAGTTTTATTGCTATTTCAGGAAATGAAAAGCAACGGGGGTTGTGTCGTACGCGCACTCTAGGCGAAACTATCTTCACAGCACCCAAAGGTGGTAAGATGACACGGAATATTGTCCCAAGAGATCCTAGTATGTTGTTGCAAGCTCAAATTATTTGGATTAACTCTCTTTTCTCGATCCGTTCTACATTCCACTCTTTTCCGGATTTGTGTCGATCATGAATCCAATCTGGATCCGGTCTCTTTCGGTTTCCGGTTACATTTTCTCTTCCTAAACTAGTTTTCAATGCCTCTGTTTTATCCTCAAAAGGTCTGCCTATGATCGTATAAACCAGTAGGGACTCACCATTTGTCTTCCTTACTCTCTCAACTCTCTTAACAAAAGCACAAACATTGATGACATAGGATTGGAGTAAGATCAATGACAAAACGTTCTCACAACTTTCCAAATGGCCTATCCGGAAAGCAAGTCACCCAGATTTGTCTTCTAATCCTCCTACTACAACGACATATCTCAAACACCCAGAATCCAATAGGAGGATTGCTCTCTACTAATAAGATTGATCTGGTGGTTGGTAGACATTTGAGAGTGTGGGGATTTCCGCTAGTGGTCGCTTATCTTCGCATGGAATCAATTAGGTTCCGGACCCTCATTTGCACCACTTCCTCACCAGATTACCGTTCCGATCATTTAAAGGCATCACGCGCAAGACCTCTTTTACAAACTTTAAACTTCGGTACGAATATTCTCATATAGTCTAAACTTGTTTCCCAAGATCCGTATTCCCCCTCTTTGCACTTCCCCCTTATCCGTCCATACTCAAGCAAACACACTTGTCAACAACTCTCACAATTGAAGTCAAAAACTAGCATGCTCACTGATGATTTCAGATAAAAAGATGGAAGTACAAAATAGATGATTTTAACAATGGTAAGATGGAATAGGAGGGCAACAATCTGCCCGCCTTTTAAAACAAAAAACAAAAAGCCAAAAGCCAAAAATTAGCCACTCAAAAATCCAAGCAGCCAATTAGATGAACCTTCAAGATTCCCGGAAGATCAAACTACTAGTTCCTAAAAGAATTCGGAATCCGTTCCAGAACTAAAAATCAAATCCTAACTAAATAAAAACTTGCCCTAACTATTTTCACTTCTTTGTCTTCTTTGAAGTGCTGCCATACAGACTGGCCAGAAGCGCGATTGAGATATTCACCAGAGTTGTTTCCAGGGTTGTAACTATAATCATTTTGGTAGCTGTCCGGGTCGGGATCTTCCGTCTCACTGGTGGAGGGGAATCATCATCCGTCTCCTTATCATTCTAAAATTTGTCTTCCTCCGACTTCTCAATGATTTGGGTGTCATCTTCTTCTTCTTCTTTGCTAGATGTCGAAGAAACAATCCTCAACACCTCCTTCGCGCTCTTCCAAACTGGCGTGGTCTGCTGCATGTAATTGAAGTCTTCCGGATGAGTCCAGGCCGGATTCAAGGTTGCCATCCATTCCAGAAGATTGGCACAAGTCTCATGTTTTGGTTCCTTAATACCAGTGGCGGAGTTGGATAGGTAGCTGGAGCTTTCGGTGGAAGGGAATTCTTAGGCAAAGTCGGAACAATCTTCTCCTTTAGTCTCCTTTCAAAAAAAATGAAAAATCTTATCTTGTGTATACCTATTACATCCTAACTCTATCCGTCCACGGATTCTGTACTCCGACAATTTGCAGTAGTGGTGGGTTTGAGGTTATGGATTTAGTATCAAGTATTTAGTGTCAAAAGTTTGTTTTTCATTTGATAGAGTGAATGGTTATCTGTCAATATTCAAAGGATTGGGTAATTACATGTCGTCCACCTTTTGTCTCTAAGAGCATGACCTCTAAATAGCATCCGCCTAGCATTATGAATTGTTCAAAAGAAGGATGAAGATGGTGCCATGCCCAAATGCTGAGGCGTTTGGGTTCAGCTCTTTTGGTAATGTGTCCAATGAGACACTTGTTCCGTAAGTCCCTTTGGAGGATCTACATAGGCTATTGGCTAATGATTTGTTGGTCCTTGGGGCCTTTGCTTTGGTTGGGAGGTGAATTATGTCCATTGGGATCAAGTTGCATGTCCTGCATTTTTGTGTTGTCTCCTGATATCTGTGAGTTCTACCTCTTATTTGATACAGGTGGTGGAAAATAAGAAACAGTTGGAGCCTAAGTGGATATCGGGCTCGCAGAATGAAAAACAATGGGGTTTGCAGTGGTGGTGGGTCCGCTTGGGGTTTCACACTTGAGGGACGGCGAGAGGGCTAAAACTCCACATCATCCACAACTCTCACCAAAATTATTGAGCAAGCGGAACTTGTAGTAGACAAGTTTGGGATCACCTCAAGAGGTGACCCCAAAACTCATCCAGAGGACAAAACCTTCTTCGCCGCCTCTTTTGTAGCTTTCACCAGGGTGCCTCCAACTTTTCATACATGTGTCAGAGTGTAGCAGTTGCTGTCAACATTGCCAAGCATGTTGCAAGTGCAATATTACAATCTATACATTGCTACTACAGTGTTTTAGGTATTACTGTAGTTTCACGATAAAATAGATGTACAACTGAGCTTTTTTTGTGTTTCGTGTCTGTTTTCATCAATTTTTATGAATCATCTAAACTTAATTTTAACGATTTTTGACCAAACCTTGCAATTAATGATCCATTAATTTGGGTATTTCAAACTTTGTTGCTGTGTTTTATAATTGGGAGATTACTGAGTTTGAAAAATCACTTAGTTCATTTCATCAGCTTGCATTTGTAAGAATTTTGGAAGAGCTTGCTACTAGAAATTTCATCAATCGATCTTGCTTTGAGAAATTGTATGGACACTCAAATTCAATTAATACAACCAAAGGTTCTTCATTCAATATTTTTAGAATATATTTATAATTATTCCAGAGTGATTTCGTGTAGCAAATCAAAAAAGGTATTCCTAAAATAAAATGTGTATATTCAAATTTAATGTTCATGTAAAATATGTGTGTCATAGTTTGTAGTTCATAGTTTATAGTAATCAAATAATGACATGAATATGTTAAAATATAATTCACTGGACATCCAGTTCCACGTGTAAAACCATTCACTTGATGGACAAAACCAATGATGACATGGCCACTTCCCTTCACACCAAGCCGGATAATCAAGTGGACGAGGGCTTTCGTCGTCAAGCTGTGGACAAACATGTGTGAAACGGCCTCATTTCATGTCTTACAGGACAACTGAGATAAAGTGTTTAAGATTCCTGTGCGGAGCTGTGAACGGAGGCTAATGATGATGATTCTCGTCTCGGATGCAGCTCCATACGGCTYTGAATATGCGGACCCGAGCCTCATGTGTGTGAGACTAGTGTCGAAGAGAATTCCCTTTGCACTGCATTGTTTGCTCTAAAGAAACTGTTACTCAATGACGGCACTTAGAGGTGAGTAAGGTTGGCCGTTAGTAACTGCCACCCCGTTCGTGGTAGCATGCCAGAAATTGGTTTAACTGCCGCCATTAGATGGACTCTTGCTGAAACTTTCGAAGGCTGAATTACGCTTTTTCCCTCGAGCATATTTTCTTCGAGCTCCAAGTGCATCTTAGTGTTAAGGTCTTGAGGAATACAACTACCTACCTTTTTCRATAGACATTGCTCGCCTTCCCCTATCGCTCAGGTGGAGTAGTTTTTCCTGGAATAGTAAGACCCAGTGTCAAGTTGCTAATTCTCGACACATGCACACTATTGATACGAACTATCTTTGGTTGCTTTACTTGCACGTGGTTGCGATGCTCGTATTACCATAGTGCGATTTATACATTTACTTGCTGAGTCTTACGCATACGTTTACTCTCGCATTTAGAGCGTGTATTAAGTACTTCAAGCTTCACATCAGATGAACCCACATCCACATAGATGAACCCTCCTGACTTACACCGACCAGATCTCTCGTATGCTCCAAGTGAGCATGACARCGGGAAGAATTTTAACGACGACCCATGCAGAGGTGGTGATGATTACGCTTCACCACCCAGCGCGCCGAGAGATTTCAGCGAACAGGACAGTGTAAAAGGCTACGGTAATGGCATGAAGGGCTCTGGCAGCAACCTGAAATGTCATCACAGGACTACCCACGCTATCCAAGATGACCGCTTGAAGAATTTTGTCAAAGATCACTATGGAAATGGTAGGGGTGATCACAGAGGCGATGAAAATGGGAGCGCCAGATTGTCGTGCATTCAAAACGGCACCCACCACAGCAGTGTGAGAGAATTCGAAAGTGACCATAGGATTGGCAGCAATGTCGGGGACACAAGAAGATCAAGTGATTATGGTTATGATGTTCACTGCGCTAATCATCATGTCAGTAAGGAGACCCATCAGGATATGGACTACGTCAGCAACTCAAAGGATTATGGGCGCCCAGGGATGTCATGGCTCGATCGGCGTAGTTTCCATATAGGAGAACCTTGTGCGATCCCGCTAGATTGGGATCACCATCCCACTTTGCGGCAAGTGCCACYTGATGAACACCAGATTTACAGGTTTGCCAGGACTAAATGTCTGTTACTCTGTACTTTYGCATAGGTCATCTCCTAATGATTGCAGAGCAGATGACGAATGAAGATTTGGCACAGTCCTAGTATGGGCCCCCGCGATTTAGCTGAGGAAGAACCCGCGATGAAGGGGACTCCCTGCAGAGTCTCTCCGTGTTTGAAGTATTACTAATCTGAGTTTAGTTATTTACAACCCGCTGGGTCCATCATCTGAATCGCGGGGGGGCATACTAGGAGTCTAGGACCGTGCCGAAGAATTCTCCTCACGCTTTCCATTGTGTCACGTGAACAGGCATTCCAAACTTGAGGAGTGGCTCTCAACAGCCCACAAGCGCAGGGCACAGGAAAATTTTGGTGCCTACATGTGGCGAGCTTCAGCGCTCGCAAATTCCGAATTAAGACATCGAAAGAAGCAATGCTGGGGAGATGAGTATAGAGATCCCCTTGATAAGTTTGTGATGCGTCTTTTTTTYGGGATGAAGCTCAAGCTGGAGCGGACAGAGTCGATTGTTCTTGGGGTTGATGACGAGACCGGTATTCTTGACATTCTGAGAGAAGAGTGTGAGGAACTAAGCAAGAGTGGTGAGCTGCCTTTTGATCAGCGAAACATACAGTACACTCCATTGATCATGTCCGAAAATCTCGAGCGTTCTTTCAACAATGGATATTGACGTTAAATATGGTCACAACAATAATCGAGCACAAGAAAATCCCCAACGAGCGGCACTTCTCAGGAAAACCTGTATCTAATGAAATTTTCACTCCTGAGAGAATTTTAGTCATAACAAATGTAAGCTTTCATGACATGGAAGTGCCTTACATCAACTTGTAGAAGGTTGACATTGACTATGTAAAAAGAATTTAACTTGATCAAATTTATCATTGGTGTTGAAAGGAGGCATGTGTCATAATAGATTTATTATGTAAGATTTTCAACTTTTGTATGAGAAACCCATTTATATAACTTTTGACAATGAAATTGTGCAACATAGAGGGTTCGAAGAATATATCTAGCTCCAATTCTCTGAATCTTGTAAGGTCAAATTACAACGTAGATGCTAAAAAATCATGAACCTATTATCCCAGGTAACAACAAAGGCTTGTAGAATACTAAAGTCCTATTATTGTCACATTTGTAATTTCTTTTTTTGGATTGATATGACATTTGTAACTACACAAACTCAACTTGTATGCGCAACTTTTCTAACAAAAATGATTGGAAACGGACACTTTATGAATAAGAAATAATCCAYCAAARTTCASTGCAGTCCAAAAATGTCTAGATTTTGAACTTTGAATTGCTCCCAAAAATTCAAAACAACCTGGATTGACATGAAAATTTTACCACGATAACCAGACTTTAATAGAAACACAATGCAAAAAAAATTTATTGTAAAAGAGCATTGAATGACAAAGATACAAGCCCTCAAAGTTGCAGAGATATTATGTGAGGACACTTTTGGTCCCCTTAGGCGATGAAGGGTTAAAGGAATGAGGAATCTTGAAAGCACGAGGTTCATGTCCAATTCTCTTATATAAATTTTGAGGCTAAGATTTGGAGTATGCAATGGGCGACTTTGGTTTTACACACCATTGGAAGTTTTTTCAATCTAGATTTCTATGCTGATGGTATTGATCAAAGTTATAATTCCATTAAAAACTTCCATTATTTAACCACATGTGATTAGTGCATTAGACCGCAATTTAAATCAATCAGTCCCATGTTAATGGTATTGTATATGCTGAGGAGGTCACTTTGCAAAAATTATAAAACCACATGGGTTAAACTATATTGTGCATTTTATTCATTAGAAAAAAAAATTATAAATGATTTTGCACTACTAGGATATGGCGACCGAAACAACAGAAAAACAACAGATTTATGTAACTATGTACACTAGTGGTCACGACTTGCAAAATGGCTCACTTTTCTGTTAAGTCCACAAGAGATGCACCCCCACTTCTGTTGCTCTAGATATTAAGGGAGAGGCACTCAATGGCGTCCATGTACCCAATGCCGTCCCTTTCTAGGTCATGCATTCATTCTAAAAGGTAAATGTAGCGGGATTGTAGATTGCTTATTATTTTAGGTCAAAGAAATAAGCTATGTACCGCCTACCTACATTTATAGTCTGAAATGATTATGCTCTGTAGAATTTGACAGCATTGGGTACAGGGACGCCATTGGGTGCCTCTCCTTTACCCTGTTTCCAAAAGGATAAAAAGAACATATATTGGTGATGTGGCATACTTGATAACACGGATATTGTTGTCAGTGCACAGGGGATTCTTCCTTGAATTATGGAGTATCGTGTATCCAATAATAGTTTCTGATTAATGACACTACCTACGACAAATATCAATCTCTTGGAAAAATCGTGATTTAATTTATATGGAAAATATTMAGGAACTGTAACACGGCTCACACATAAATGGCCTATTGCCCTATTCCAAAGGTTAATGTTCCTTAATTTACTCTAGAGATGTGCACGTTCATGTACTCTAGATACCCACGCATTTTAATTTAATTAATTCATTTCGAATGTCTTCTAGTGGACTACAACARAAATGAAACATTCAATATTACTTTGGCCAATTTTCAGAACATGGAGTTTTTTTAATCGATATCTTCAGATTCCCTAAGCTTCATTATGATTCCAAAATGTATAATAATCAATGTGTGTAAACCTCAAAAAATGCCAATTCAATCCATGAATATTGGGCTCAGTGCATGCCAAGAGATCAACACAATATGCAATTTCACAAGACTATTAACCCCTCCAGGATTGTCCAAGCCAAAATGGCCTACGATTTGGAATACAAGTCAATTTTCACATAGCTACAGTATGTATTTACAAAATCATGATTCTACAATTATGTCCGCAAAGGTGGGAATTAAATTACTATGCAATGAAAAAAAATAATTGAGTTCAGACATAGAAACTGTGTCTACAAGAAGTGCACAGTATATGTATTTTGGGTAAGACCTTGTTTATGTACAGTTTCTGACAAAGGAGTTCCAAACGTATATTGGCTTGTATGTTCACCGGCTAAATTGGTTTAGAGTTTCGACTGAGCTATCATTGTATAACACTGGGCTTGCACAATAGTAATGGAAGTTCTCTATGAAAGCACATAGGAGTAGTCAGGGTTGAAAAGAGTAGTCAGAGTTGAGGACAGCAACCTAAGCATAGCTTTAGCTCGTCATACATGCATATAATGTTCAAAGACGGCTACATAGACGGTTGTTGATAGTTCATAAATTCAGGGAGGAATGATGGGGCAGCAAAAATACAAATTAGGGGTTCTGCGATTTAAAAACATAACATTTGCAATTACAACAATTCATGTTTGTGAAGGGCAAAATTCTTCTTCTTGTGGTTCATCATTCATGGGAGGGGTTGAAGATAGACTTAATGTATTAGAAGTTGGGACTTTTGACAAATCTTGTGCAAGGTTGCGTAGTTGGGTAATTAGCAAAGGTGCGACAGAAGAAATTGCTGCAGGAGTTGTGCAATTGTTAGACAAAACATTCCTATTTCTTCAACTACAACCAAGCCATTGGAATCGTCTTGGCAATTTTGGTGTTCCAGAGCATTGTAGATATTTGTGGTATCGTCATGTTGCAAAGCTCCTTAGCTGGTGTGAGCAGAAGAAATATCCTAAGTTCGTGACGGACATCTTGCGGAGGAGATTTTTGTGACTACAGTAGCTGAACATGGAGAGCGAAAAGCGCTTGCAGTTCATCCTCCCCATGTCACCAACGAAACTTGTAGTGGTCACAAATTCAATCCTCAATATGCCGGTGAGTTTCAAATTGCCCACACTTTTGGACTAATTTTGTTTTTTTCCAAAAAACTTTGATAGCACAAATTTTAATCTTTTATGATACTTTGAATATGTACATTGAGTTTTATAAGATAGTTTTGAGGATGGATGCAATGTAATTGACTCCAAAATCTTAAGGTTGTTAACATACAAATTGACCTTCATTTGAGTTCCAAGTCACCCCCCCGCCAAGAAAGCTCAAAAGTCACGAGCAAAGAAGGGCATGGAGGACTTAACAACAAATGAAGAACTTTTGGAGAAGAAAGTGAGGTTGGCACTCTCCCTCAAAAGAAGCGTCGCAACAGTTTTTGAAGTTGTTGAGGACCAAATCTCATTTTCACAAGTTTTGTGCAAGAGATCATTTTGGATTTTTATGTTCATACTGTAGCCTCTACTTAAAATTTTGAATTCCATGTTTACGTCTTCAGACCTCATAGTCATAGTAGGATAAGAAGTGTAGCTGGATTTTTTTGGAGGGGGGAGAATCTTGACAATCTTCATAGGCTACACTATCAAACTTCTGTATTTTCAGATGCTTGATGAACCATTGGTTTATTAGTGACATAAACATTTGTTGCTTGGGTTAGCTAAACTTCGTAATCCCCTTTGTCATTATACTTGAGGACTAACTTTGTACAAAATTTTCTAGATGCTTGTTTCCTTTTGAATATTTGTGTTTTCAAAGACTATATATCTTTTGGGGGTTTGTTATATATGTAAATCATCACCATCACAAATTATCTAAAATTTTGTCTTCATTTTTTACTTGTCACATTTTTTGAATTGAATTTTATAAACATTTCCAATCAAGAAGTATGAGAGGATTTAGAGTCTAACTTTAGAAATGCCTTCTAGGCTTGGAATGTCAATTGAAGATAAATATAGATAGTTATAGGCTAATATACTCTCAAGTTTAAAGACATTCACTTCATTGTTTGAAGAAAACTATTTATATGGTACCATATTTGACTCCTAGACTTTATCATGATATAGCATCATAGAGGTAGAATACATGATTTTTGTAACTTCCGTCACATTTAGGAGTTGCAACTCAATGGCATCCAATGACTTTGGATCTGGATTTACTAAAGTACATATTTCTCTAATAAAAACAGCAACATACAAGAAAATGATATAGCCAAATATTTTAGTATCCATCTATATTTTGGATAAACTAGATGAATTTCATTTAAATTGATTATATCATGTAAATTATTTTTAAAAATTAGAACAACTTGGCACATCATCCAATTTTTCTTCAAATTTTTCCTATACRTTTGGTGCTCCCCAATTATTTTTGGTGCTTTTAGGTATTCAAAGGCTTGAAATGAAATTGGTTTGAAGATCCCATTTAAAATACTCAATGAATTACTAGAACATAAAAGGAAATGTAAATATTTTTGAATACATCCTTTTCTAATTGGATCAAACATGTATAAAGCTAAGCTCCTAAAAGAATTTAAGTAAAAATCACATACTACAAAATATCCATGACGGATGGAAAAACACAAATGGAATGTATACATTCTTTTGGACAGACGAATGGGAAAAAATGGTACCTAATTTGGGCACTTCATATGCAAGATTAGGTTCTTCTCCTTTTACAACTATGGCTAGTACGTTGGATTTTTACATTAGCCCACATTGCGATGAGACTGATAGTGGTTATGGTGTTATAACATGGTTTGAACGTTTTTTCAATCCTAACACATATAGGCATCGTTTATTTTGTTATGTAGATTATGGCTTATTTATTAAACCTAAACAAGGAACCATAACAATTTTTAAACCTGCTAATGTCAAACATCAAACTGTTCAAAATCAGGGATATCTTCAACTTGGTTTAGCTTTGGCAGTGAAGGAAAATATTTTAGAAGCGGGTAAAAAATATATGGAAAAAGTAGGATTGAGTCTAGATGTAGATGAAACAAAATCTTAATTTTAAAAAAAAATTAAAAGTCAACAGTTGAAAAAAGGCCTTTGTGCACTTTGAGGGCCATCTTCTATCATTGCGACATGAAAGAATACAAGCAGTAGAGCACCTATAGTCTTCAAACGGTGTAGGTAAGTTCTAATCTATTTTTTGTTTTGTTTCTATTCCACTTTGTTTATATCTTTAGATTGCAATCATACTTGTTTAATATTTCATATTTACAAATTATCTCTATTTGACAATTTGTTTTGATATTTGTTTAAATGGCATTTCATTCCTTGATAGATTTTCTTTGAATGACTATATGCCAGTTACGTTATTGGATTTGAATTGATTTTGACCGTCCATATATGCAGTTGTGGTTGCTGACCGATCCGTAGTGGAACACTTGGGCTATGAGTTACAAAATGCCTTGTCGGAGTCCCTGGGTTTCAAAAAACCCCAACTAGTGATGTTGGGGCACGTAGGCTAGAGTCTGTTGGTATTGGTGAAGATCAAGATCAACATCAAGAGTTCTTTGTGAGGAGGTACACTTTGAAATCACCCCAAGCCCTTTCTTTATCATTGTATTTGTTAGTGAGTTGTATTGTTCAGCAGCACCATTCTTTTTTTGTTGGGTGTGTTATTTGTAGTTTTGTTTTGATTGAGAATTGGAACTGGGTTAATATTTTGACGAGAATGGAGTCTGCACAGACAACAATTTGTTGAAGGTTTACTGGATGGAGATCAAGCAACAGAGGAAGCTCAATTGGCAGACTAGCACTCCCGCTTTTGTGTAAAACTGGTCTGCATGCTGTACTTCTCTGAGCTAGTAGATACTGGGTGTCATCTCTTTCAAACCAACATAGATGGAGAGGAATTTGTACTTCACAAATGTATTGCCTAAGCAACTATATCAGGAATTTTCGTTTCATTCATTTACTTGTAGTTGACGTGTGAAACAGATGTGGTGTAGGAGATGCTGCCTAAGTATATCTCTCTGCAGATGGCCTGTGCAATGAGACCAACAAGGGACACCGGTCCAAAAAAATGCCCTGATTGACAATAGCAGGCTACCAACTTTATTTGCACCTAGATTTGTAGCAACAAATTTACTCTATTGATTGCATGAGTGCCCACATCACGAGCTTGCAAAAACAGCTTATATAGTAAAATTCATTGAATCATCTTGCTACATGTTTGTGCCCTCTTTTCAATTTTTGGTTATAATGCTAACTTTGAGTACTGGATTTGCCTTATTTGCGATGCAAGTCTACTACTTATTTATTACTTAGTGATTGCTACACATTCTGTATAGGAAACCCAATACAAGACTAGGAAAGTATGCATGTACTATTGACCACCTGTGGGCTGACCCAAACCAAAGTGGACCACTTTAGATAGCATCATGATTTTTTTTAAACCGTGCATGCTTTGAGGACAAAAGAAGCTGCAAATGGTGTTTTTAAGCATTGCAAATAAAAAGGGATAACTTACTCCCAATATGGTTGCAGATGCAGTGCATTATCTAAGATGAATTCGTGAATTGCATCTCGGAACTCCTCGGACAGTTCTCGAGGCTTCCTCTTGCCTTCCAAAATTTCGTCTATCATTGTCGGTTCCTCCTAGTCATCCCAAACTCTTCATGTGGTAATAGAATACTTTGACATGTATTCTGTTATGAATCCCAAAGATTCTTCAACTTAATAACCTTGTGCAATACTCCCTTCTGGCTTTGCCAAGTTCCTCACAAACCCTTTTAATGTCTTGAAATACCGTTCATATGGATACATCCACCGAGTATGGATAGGGCCGCAGAGGAAAAGTTCTTGCACCAAATGGTATGGTAAATGCGACATTATATCAAAAAATGATGGTGGCATTTCTTTCTCTAGGAGACACATTGTCTCTGCACAATCTGCTTGTAGATCATTCTCATCCCTACCATTTACTGTTTTAGCGCACAACTTCCTGAAGACTCTGCTCAAGCGAATCACTGCTCGAGCAAAAGCCTTATTCTCAATCCTTCGAAAACATAATGGCAAAATTTGTTGGAAAAGAACATGAAAGTCGTGAGATTTGAGGCTGTTCAATTTGCCTTCGCTGATTTTTGAATGCAATGCCCCTACGTAATGAGTTGGTGTTCTCAACGCCTTCAAAATGCGTAGAACCTTGGCTTTATCTTCAGCTAATAGCACGTATGTTGCATCTGGCATGTACAATCTCTCACGATTTTGACCTACCGCTTGTACATGGAGATGTGGACGGATGTTTCGGGCTTGCATATCGGCTCTTATTGCGGGAGAGTCTTTCTCTCCAAAAGCTGTCWTTACAATGTTTTCYGCTATATTCTTCTCGCAGTGCATGACATCTAGCACATGACGTACAAGAAGGTACTRCAAGCATACAAACAATGATGACATCAAAATCTGAATTTTCATTTCCAAATACATATTCAATATGCACTTCCAGTACCCACAAATAAGAAAATGTTTAATTGACCTAATGAACCTGCTGTATAGGCATACAAAAAAATTGCTCATCTAAACTTGTTGCTTTTTTCATCAACTACTCATCCTAAAACTATGTCTGCTACTAAGCATGCTTACTCTTAGAAGCATATTTCAAGATAAGCATACCTTTCAAAGTCTAACAGTGCATTTCAAAAGTCCAAACATTGTTTTTGTATGCARATTCCAAAATCCAATTTGTATATATCTTAAGTTATATCAAACTATATTAAACTCTATAGAGAAATCTCCACTATGTCTTCTACTAATGAAATCACATGCCCACAAACTCAAATTATATGACKCTATCACATTCTCTAARCATACTYAGAGTTCAAAATCMTGTTGCTCYCGGAATTAATTTATTCCACTACATTACCAAAYGATCATTCTAYTCATTTACAACTTCATATTTACTGGTAGGAATTCCACCAAAACTACTTKTATACTAAATAAGGGTTTTAAGGGGACCACACAATTAAAGAGACTTATTTCAAAAAACTATAGATGTTTGAAACATGATATATAGCCCATGTACACTTCAATTAATATTCATGTACAACAAAGGTACATGTACTTGTTTTGATCTGAATGAACGAGCACACACTTTCTCCAAGCCTTGCAACAGATATCACAGAACACGGGAGAAAAAGTAGAGTTGGAAAAAATTTATACAACCATGCCGATTCCAATAGAAATGGAAGTGCTTCACTTGAGGATCATCACTGACAACAAACGTGGACTCCAAAAAGCTGTCCACCATACTAATTCTGTGTAAGTATCTCAACTTGAAATGAAGTAGTTGTAAAACCACAACGCAGACCTTGTTGACAATACTCAAAATAGAAACCAAAGGAGCATCATATGAATTGTTGAAATGCAGCTGCCTTTCGATAATAACTGTTGTCCATTGACGTTGTGTCCATTTTGCGACAACTATTTCCATGCATCTGCCAACATTAATGCTGTGCTTGACTTTAGGTAGGCGCCAAGAGTGATGACCAAAACAGAATATAGCTAAAATAGAAAAGTCAAACACAGTAAATACTAATTACCTATACATTTGCTTCTCTACCTCTGTCATTAGCAGGGCTAGGAAATGCCTACTGCCATCTYCCATAGCGTTGATATGTATGGTAATTAAATGAAGACAGTCGTCTGCGTAGGATTGGACCGCTGCAAAATCAGYTGACTCATCATTCTTGGAGTGCGTGCCTTCTTGAAACCCTAAAAATCTAAAATTGACAATGACTGATGTTCGTCATTTCCCACCACAGAAATGAACTGAAAATATCATTCTTATTTTGCAAATGACTGRAAGCCACGTAGCCCACTACTCCACTAGAAATTTCACTTGTTTAGATCTAGTGTCACTTTTTCTTTCTATATATAAACGAACCTTTTGACATAAAGGTATTGTAGGTACGCAACATTAAATAGGAATGCCTTGCAAGATGCCAAGATGTACTTTGCAACAGGTAGAACTCCATCACCCACCTTCGACTCTTGGAGTGACGGTGAAGTCGACATTGTTCTCTCGAGCGACTTTGAAGGAGAGTATTATGTTTCACTCGGGAAAGAAATAACTGAGATCTACTGCTGCAAGCATGGAAACCGTTGTCTAGACAGTGATGTACAGTTGTAGACATTAGGCATACATCAATGCTTGTAGAATCTGTTCCCATTTCATTGGTGGAAGAAGAATCATTAAGGGTTGATGTCCAGCACAAACTCAATCATAAGAGGAGGTGGAGCAGTTGTCGTTAGATTCCGTACAGTCTGTGCATGACACAAACTTGGATTTGAGGCCTAGCAACATCGAAAGAGATGCATTGAGCCCGCATTGTCTACTTCATTGGAAAAAAGATAGTACGGAGAAGAATTAAGATCCGTCATCCAAAGAATAAGTAAGTCTACCATCTGCTTGTAGCATGTCATCAAACAATTTCCCTTTCTCATTGACTGTATCTTATTGGTGGAATGTACAATGAGTCCAATCTCTCTTGCTCTTGGTTTAGAYGTGTATCTTGGGAGGCCCACTYTGGAATCATGRTTGTCAAAGAGGCATTTTCATTTTTCCTYGTGTTTCCTAACACTAGAAAATTGGATTKTTTTTAAGAGGAAACTCTTATTAATAAACACAAATTCAATATAAAAAGCCARGGGATTACTTGGAAAGTAGTTGGAAGTAGCGTATATTCTAGCAAGAAAATGTTTACTTCTGAGTTGAACACTCCTYTGTTTTGAATGAAAATAATAGTCAACAACGTACGASAGAAGRAAATCCACCCCTTGCTTGAAAGTGAGTGTGAAGATATGGACGTGCTGTTTTCTTTCATCTAGTTTTGTCAAACAGTGAAGCATAATATCGAGGTAATTTATTTTGCTCTAATAATACTCAAATATTGCCGTCGCTAGTTTTGTTGAATTACAGCACAATGTYTTGAAAAGTATGGTGAATTTCATTGAAATGGTAGTATTATTGTGCTTGAAATGGTGATCTTGCATGCCATTTTAATGGAATGTTGTGCAATTTCTAACGATTGAACGAGTCCTTTGAATATTCAAAAACATTGAATGAAGATTATTTGAGAGGAATGATGGGAAAGGCTGTGACAAAGAGGAGAGCAGACCTGATTTCATTCATCAAAAACGGTGGAGAGCAACCCATAGGCATGGACGCACAAATTTGGAAGCGCTTGGAGAAGTTGGCATACAGTAAGCAGTAGGAACAAAAATCTGAGCAAGGCCGCCATGCTAATGCTTGCCGGAGGACCTTAGGTCGAACATGTGCGATAGGAGAGAATGGTGCAAGGGAGAAATTGCAGTTGAAGTTGCATAGATCACTTGATCCCGACGAGGTAGAGGAGGAAATGTGCTGAGATAAAGGATTCAGAGGACACACACGAAAAACAGGGAGAGTCCATGTGAAGGATGAGAAAAATTCTGCTGAAGTGGAAATGGAAATGTCAAATGAAGACATGAGCTCCCTAGCGGATGCAGATTTTCGTAGTCAACTTTCCATTCATGCTTTTTCCGAAGAAATGCATGGAAGGCAGGTAGGAAACGTCTTCCACGTTCTATAATGCGTAACTTATGTTCCATGAAGGAAGACATCCATGGTAYGTGGATGTGGTAGTGGGACTCATGAACTCTGACTTCTAAGTTGTAGCCTTGAGAAAATTAGGCGAAATCTTTACAAAATATCTTATCCAATCAAAGATAAATTACCAATTTATGTCAAGTAAATCCTGAAGCGCAACTTTGGAGCATTTGGAGGATTAGATTTCAAGCAGAATTTTGGAAGGCGGAGTTTTTATGCCATCTTTTTAGAACCTACATCAATTAAAAACCCTTCAAGCAATGTTGTTAGGACAGTTTATTGCTGCTTAAAGTGCACTCTTCTAGTGAATTTTTTCACATGTCTTGCGGTAATGTAGAGGAGTGGCAAAGCAGTGGAGGAAAGCATGCGAGAAGTTGACGTCATTACAGGAGGTACTACTAGTGCACTGCACAGTTATGCAGGAACTAAAACAACACAATTGTCAAAAGATGACTACATTAAGAAACTACAAGCCGAAATTGAGCGTCTGCAGGCTTCTACAAGAAAGTCATTAACTTTGAATACTCGCAAACCATGAAAATGATCGAAGTGTGTGAGGTAGCAAAATGGAAAGTGCGTGAAGGTGAGCATGCAAGAATTGCAGCATATTTTTCTTAATGTATCCTAGAATTTCAATAACTTAATCCGATTGAAGTGATCATATTACACTTCACCTAATTGCAACTGATTATTCAGCTTACTGCAACTGATTGGCCTGTTCTTGAATCGTTGAGTCTCTGTACTTGTGCAGGTTGGAAAAATTGGAAGTCTATCGATTGGCAATCGTTAAAGGCCGCTAAACTACAGATTTGGGGGTCTGCCTCAACTTGATCCATTGACGTAAAGACAATTGTCTAAACTTACAAGACATGGGGTGGGAATGAGGAGCTCTGATTGCATGATTTCTTCTTTTATTAGTCATTTTTGTAATCCAAAAGGGTTGTCCTGAAGGCAAGTGTGAGTGCAAGTATGGTAGATGTCTGGTATTTGTATTTGTTTAAGCATATAAGCTATGTGCGTAAGTAAGTTGTAGAATTTTTCCTATACTGTGTTTGTTAAGTGAATATTATATAGCAAGAAGAGCAGTAGATGGATATGGAATGACTCATGTACCAATGCATTTGAATTATGAAGAGCAGTAGTTGGATATGGAATGACTCATGAAATCCAAATGCATTGGTACACTTTGTAAGGAAGAGGTTGTGGTACTTGGAATGCTAGGACTATGTCATGTTGGAATTTTAGTGTGTTGGAGTATTTTTATGGATTTAATTGGATTGATCGTTACGTTTGTCAAAAAACAAATTTTTTGCAACGGTTTTGAGTCATGTCAATTGAAAGGAAGAGAACTAATGTATACTCTTATGCATTATAATGTTCAGTACTTTAYGTGCTTGTGTAATGGTTTGTGATAGAGTTATGACAAAGTATAACTCAGTGAYTGCTTGGATGAACACTTGCAATGGTGATGATTTTAATCTTTTTATTTGGACATGAAGCATGATGTTATCATTTCAAAGTCGTGCAGACTACATACAGTATGCGTATTTGCTCCCATTTGTTGCATACTCTCTTGAAATGGAAGAGCAACATTAATATTGAAATATAAGAAGAAGAAGATGAAGCAGTTCCAATTCTTTCATTAATGTTTAGAGTATTGTGATGAAAATTGGGTGCTCGTGAAGTTCTTGTGCTAACCACTACTAATTCTTCTTTGGGTGTCTATAGCGAGGTGTATATTGAAACTGAAAGTTTTGCRTCTTTTCCATATCGGTGTAGAGGCCATGCACATTGATTGGCTAGTCAAACTCAGCAGGGTTATGATGAGCAGATGAGGTGTTTTGACTTGAAGCCGCTGATGCAGGAGGATGAGTATGTTGAGTATGCTAGTGAGAATTGCAAATATCAGATGCAAGTTACCAGTTGTAAGTATACTACAGACWATAYTCCAATTCCWATAGAAGAATTTTGGCTTGGACCTACATGTAGTTTATGAGTTCTACCAGAGGCAGGAAGTAGTGAAACCGACAGCGTTTTTATGATTCGTGGACATCTTTATGAGGTTTCCCAACACCCTCTCTAATTTTTAAACTGACTCTAATAGCAGGGAATTTGGGATCTTAAGGAAGTTCCCTCATGCTCATCTGTGCCCATCTTAGAATGACCATTTCAATTTTGCCGTTTAGACAATGAGAAAGGTATTTTGTCTATGCAAATCAGAGGGTCTAAGTTCAACGAGTTGGAAAAGGTTGGTTACACTCCTAGCTTGTTCAACTCAAACAATTTTGGTACATGCTATTTATTAGTGCAATGCRTTGGAGTCTTGCACAAYATTAACCTTTAAAAGACTCTTGRGATTTCTCTTTACGACTTGTMTTTAGCATTATAACTCTTCAATTGTGATTTAATATATGAATTGTGGTACATTCTTATTTACATACTATCYTRATTATTAATTGACTTTGTATTGAAATTTGAAAAGTATCCGATGAATGTTTTTTTGATCAAATACCACCGTATTCATAATATACTATACAGCACCCGCACACGGCTTTGAGATCTTTGTAGGGTTAAAGTWCATTGCTTGTATTMTTTGCGGCAAGCACGTTGGTAAGCTTTGGTGGCATCAAGTAATAGTGGCTCTTAAAATGTTGATTACACTTACATGTAGTGCCTTAGGTAAATGAGTAATTAGAGTTGTGAATCAAACTATTGCCATTTGTTGAGGTACAAGTAACACACATACATGAAAGGAATTTCTGAAAGTTTTATAACACTTTTTATGGTTTTAATAATTTAATCRAACTTAGTAGGGAAAACAAACTTGTAATGGAAGTGAATTTGTTTCAGAATTCTTTAGGATGAGCATTGAAAATACTTTGTAAAAGATTAGGTAAGAATTTCATAGAACTTTAAAAAAATTGTCATTCCGCTTACCAAAAAATTTAGGAGAAAAGGAACTCGTTCAAAAAAATATTCATTCAAGTCTTACATGAAATCATATAATAGGTTGAAAACTGTTAGGAAATTGATTTGGGAATCATTTTTTACAAGGGCCATACTTCTACTGAACTTATTCACATGCAACCCTTTAAATTTCATCGTTAGGAAATATACCAGGAGATTTCCTGATACGCTGAAATTAAGCCTTATAAGGGTGTTGTATAGCTCTTGATAGGTCCATTGAAGCAGAATGTACACGTATTTTAGGATAAACATTTACTATGAATGATGAAGTAAATAGCCTTCAAATGGAATGATGCATGGCATTGGACAATACATCGGGAGATATACAGATACAGTAAAGTCTACCCTAAGCATTTTTGTCTCATGTATCTTATGCTCTCTTGAAGTCTTCGTGGCCTCAATAATGAATGTGAAAACATTGCCATATTTGATATTGACATAGAGGTTGGTAGCTTAAACATTACAGACTGTTGCARTAGGAGATAGTAGCTAATGACAAAACAATGTCACTGGCAGTCGAATAGTAAGTGACGTAAATGAATGTTAAAAATAATTTCATGTCACAATGCAAAGAAGAAGAAATTTGTCTTGCAACATTTCTATAATCGTTTCAAAAATTGAGTACAAGAATGAAAGAAAGAATAGCTAAGGTAACAGAGAGGTCAGTGGGCATCTGGTATAACTACCACATGATATTTGGAGGTTGTCCTAAAGGAATAACAAAAAAAAACATTGTGATCTTTATCAATAAAATTTATGCATCCCTTGAAATAGAACAGCTTTCACAACCAACCAAGGTAACTGAACTAGAAGACAAGAAACCATGGTGGAACACGCACTCTGCCACTACCACACAGGTCAAAAGAAAGCATCGGGAGATCTTCCAATAGCCATGCCATTGTCAAGCCAAGCAAAACTAAATATCGGGAGATCTCCCGATGGCCGTGCCAATATTATGACGCATGAAAGAAGCATTCGAAGATCTCCCAATAGCTGTGGTGACCACAATACGGTAGTCCATCAAGGCTCCACCTCATTTGATCTACTTAAATTTGCAAAGACAGCTTCTCTAMTTTTCCTAGGAAWAGTCCATGATTTGGKGTTAACTTTCTTGGACCAATTCGTGTATACTACWCAAGATGCGTCCACCCAAGCGGAAGGTGTGCTCTCAACAACCCATTTCCCATACCAACAATTTTGGTACCTTAGTGCCATTGTACTTTCAGAGTTATCTGGTCTCCAATATTGGAGCATGAACTTCTCTTTGTTCTCATGTCCTTCCTCTCTGCAAACCTTGGACAATGCTCTTCCTTGCCAGAGAGCASAAATTGAAGGATTTTTGGGTCGGAGCAGAACCCATGAACCAGGACGAATATCAAATGAAGGATTGAAGCTTTCTTTTGGCGCCTCATTTGCAGGTTAGCAATAAGGTTCCAATTTGTCTTCCTCTCAAATCATGTTGACAGAATTGGCCGTTGACCCCTGGGAAGATGATTCCTCCACTCTCCAATTGTACTTTAGCCAGAAGCCTTCAACCAATTCAAGAGGACAGTAGGGAAGTGTCTCTTTTAGCTCACGTAGAATACGCTTCCAATATTCCACATACGAAGCAAAGGTTGTCGCAAATCCCGCGCATTTTGACATTCCGTTTCTCCAGTAGTCAATGTACTTCTCAAGTCCTAATAGAGTCAAGCCCTTGTTCAGTGTCACTTTCTGTGACGCTTCAACTGCCTTCTCTTGATTTCCCGTGGAATCCTACACTGCACTGCTCCACATAGGCTTCAAAGGAACAGGTTTAGGGCCCCTCCAAAGGAATTTTGGCCGGCTCCTGTTGTCTTTTTTCCACAGGCATCTAGAAGGTCTATCAGACGATAGCCACTGCAAATCAACTGTTGACTTCCTATAATTCATGACAGGGACTCCATTACTATCCACGTAAAATTGAAAGGGGTGCATCTCCCCCAAACCAATGAATATAGCCGTGCCACTGCACAGGTAACCTTGGAGAAAAGACTTGAAATCCGCCACCTTTTGGATGAATTCCGGCATGAAAGACATTTCTTGGGACTCCATGAAGGCTTTCATAAGGTCTGCAAGTACAAATGTATTTTTACTCTTCAAAGCCTTTGAAAGGTGGCAAAAATATGCATTAGTGTCCTCGTGAGTGTGTCCAACTAGTGAAAAATTGACCTAAATTTCCTAGAATACTCCTCGTGCAGTAAGCAAAGACAAGAGCGCCATAAGATACTAGTTTTTGTTATCTTTAATGAAGTTGTCAAGCTGAAGATAGAGATTCCTAGGAAGGGGCCGGCATCCACGTCGGGCATCCTCTGGAATCAATTTCACAGCGCCCATACACCTTGATTTCTCTCTAAGTAGCGCCTCAAATATTGCATTTGTAGGCGGACATAGGAAGAGGTCGCCCATCTCCTGAATTGGTGGACCTTTGAGTTGACGGAAGAGTTGAGCCAACGAAARGATGGTGAAGTTTGAGTCACCTGGCCAACGCAATGCACCATAATAGGCATATGCGCCGTCGGCATGACCATGAGCCACCATACTAGTTACACTCATGGRAAGTTGACCCAAAGTTTGTGTGGCCTTTGTCGTCACCGGCATTCTTGGAAGAGCCATCTTCCTTGTATCCATCTTGTCGTGAATGATGCACAATATCTCCTCGGGATTTTTCTCAGATTCCTCACACCATGAGGCATATAGCCGAYGGCAGGATGCTTGATGATTAARATGTTTAGTTCGTTTCTTCATGAATTCCAYRAAGTCCAAGCTTCCTTTGGGTGATTTTAGRATGAATTGTTGTAGTTCACCGCACTTTGTACACTTCACAAAAGAGCTCCCAACAGGCTTAATGGAGACATTGTTGAACTGCTCCTTTTTTATTCTGCTAATAGTTGACTGGCTAACGAAACAGAGGCTATACTCCACATTCAATTGCAATTAGAAAACGTGGACTAAGCATCGAAGGTAGACAAAGTAAAACACAACAAGCACCACCAAAAATAACCACAACAACACTATTGCCGCATTTTGACCAATTCGAATTGTGTCATCGCTTGTCTTTCATGTGAATTGTGATTTCGTATGACAAAGGGAAGGTTGACAAAGAATAAATCGGTACGATGCCTTCTTCCTTCCACCCAAATAGGCTAGGAGATCCTAAACATCAAGGAAGGCGTCAAAGTGCTCAACTGTCTCTTTCAAACGTCGACCATTAGGAAACCAACACTTCAAAACGGGCCAGCGAGCGTGGGTCATGATTGTGTCGTGGTCACCAACAAAAACTTCAAGGACTATTACACCGACGTGGCCATCACCGAGGGTGTTATGTTGGAAAACATTGTTTGGCCTCCTAGTAGAAACTGAATTTTCTACTAGGATCCAACAATTTATTTGTTCAGACAAAACCAACATACCCACTGCATCCTTCCGATGAACCTCCAAATTGGTCCAGTCTTCCTATCGAATAAATGGAATTGCATCTACATGAGGATCTCTAGTAATGACATCGATTGCCCTCCACAACACTGTCCGGTTAACAATATCCATAAATGTTGAGATACCCCTCTGGGAAGGTGTGATTCTAAAATGCTGAGCTTCAACAACAAATACTGATGGTCGTATGAGAACAAATATCGATGGCTCAAAAAGGATGGGCACTCCAAGCCATTCCCCCTTTGGTCGAGCCTCAACAACAGACCCAACTCCAACTTCACCGAATCTCCAAACAAAAAGCTTGATTAGGTCAGTGTTGTTGAACGGTGACCTTGAATTTGAAGCCTGTTGTGACTCAACCTTGTCGTTCGCTTCGCCTACATATGGAATAATTGCATCATCCATTGATTCCAAAAACAAATCCAGCATGCTTGACCTACTAAGCTAGTTAGACTGAAAATAGTTCACTGCATCATCATTCAAGAATTTATGCAATCATCCTGCTTTACTAATACAAACTCATGCGAGACTCGACCAACTGAACCTCCGCGCCACTTGGACATCTAGATAATTCAGATTCAAACAAATACTCATTTTTCACTCATTCTACCCTGATCACTATGAAACCACAGTGCATTGTCACTGCTCGCATTCAAAGTCCATCACTGCTATCTACTACGAACATGGATCTAAACCTGCAATTCTGCCCCTTCCAAGAGAATTGGAAATCAAATAGCATACCTGAGGACAAATAGAATTTTCGAATGAGAGCGCCTCACACCTCACAAACAAACCTCGTCCAATATGACCAAAATCGCAATCCTCCGCCTTGCTGCTTCTTCACATCTACGAAAGAGAGAAAGACCATGGTTGGTGGGGGTCATGTCTGTGTTTGGATTCAGAAGTCTGTGCTTCCCGCCACAACATTTTGAGGGTCTGCCCGATTCTAGTTTTTGAATTTCCTGTGCACACTTGATGTTCGTGCGCAACCGTCTTCAGGCAGGATCTAAAGATGCGCTCTTCTTTTAGAATGTTGACTGCAGTCTTGGAGGGTGCACATGGCTGACAACACAAATGTTGTTGACTAGTAACTTCGTCATAGGTTGGGACTCGGGAAAAGGGCTTAAAGATCCAAGGTCTGATGGTGTACGTGCGGGCTTTTAAATCAAATCTTCTTGCAGATTCTACAGAATGACAATTCTAAAGCATTATGACCACTCCATGAAGTCTTCCTGACAAAAAAAACCTCGGGGTCCAGATCTAGCTTTGAAATTGTATTTCGTTTGTTAGACTTCATGTGCGTGCGATCTAGGAAACAAGATGATGCTCTTCAAATGACATGCACATGCAAATAACGGCTTCACAGGACACACTCCGATTCATAAAGCTTCGGCATGCGGTAATGAATGTACTAAATTCCGTGTTTACGTTTGTTCTGTTTTTTTTGACTCAAAGGAAATGGAAATTGAATTACGTGCTCGCAATTTTGTCAGGGCCCACGGTCTAAGGGATTTACGGTTTAGGGTGTAGGATTATGGGTTCACGGGTGGGGGTCCCTCATTTAGGGTTTAGGATTTCAAGATATGGGTTCAAGGTGTATGATTTAGAAAACAATGTTTGGTGTCCTGTGTTTAAGGTATAAGTTTTATCTAATTAGGAAAATGAAATATCTAAAATTGATTAAGACTTTTGGTTGTAGGTTTAGTGTTTTCTTATTTAGGATTCAGAGGTTAGCTAATTCATCATTTAGTGGTAGGGTGAGAGGTGCTTCAATTCTGAATAAAACCCTCAAGTTTTAAAACCTTCTTTCCTTGAAAATACACTCAAAATTGTCATTTCAAAGACAAAGTGCCAGAACAAAATTAAAAATGCTTTCTGGCCATAGCCTACCCTAGGATCTTATACTACACTAGCTTAAGAATTTGTTGAAGAGGTTTAACAAACTTAGGCTGCGTAGATTGCAAGATATTTTTATTTAAAGTGAAAGAAACAAGTATTTGGCTTTGAACCTTCATAATTTATTATTATTTCTCTATTGATTTTGAATGTGTGCTCTCATATGATAAAAAATGGAGTTGAGAATATAAGAAAAAAAATGAACAAAAATACACTAATTTGCATTCATTCAAAAATTGTTAAGCAGAAGTAGCTTGAAGATTGAAGGAAAATCAAAATTGGTAATAGCTCCAAGACGGAATTGACATATACTAATCATAATGGTGAGATTGTTGTAGCAAGAGATCTTAACCTGGTGAAGCTTAGGTTTTGGAGAAAATGTGAAAATTGAGGGCAAACATGAATCTTATAAGTTATTTCTTCAAACTGCCCGAAAGTTAAGATTGTCCATAATTTTTGCATAATAAATCCAAATAGACATGAATCAAAGCTTTCCATATAGGCCAAAATACAACTTCCTTGAGCCAAAAATTAAAAAATAATTATTTGAAGTTTTCTTGAAAGTGAATAATTATTGGCTCACCAAACCAAAGGAAAGGGCTTATTATTGCAATACTTTTTTTTGCTGGACTCCAATTGAAACAAAACATTTATTTTTGGAAAGTTAACGTCTTTTCCTATCTTCTCTCAAAAATTTCAAAGATGAAGACATATATTGAGACCATAACACATTCATTTTGTCCACCAACGGGACAATGGGACTTTAGGGATTAAAGAATATGGGTTCATTTCCGTGAGGATATTTTCTTCAACAATTAGAGATGAACAACTCTCTAGGGTCTTGAGTCTTCATTGAAGAAGTACTTTTTGTGTTTGACTAGTATAATTATTTGGAAAGGATGGATTTCACCTTCTCCAATTTTTTTTCAATGTAGGGTGTGAATTGTCTAGGAAATTATCCTTTAGTTATTTGATGTTGTGCTTTATCACGTTTACCTACTTTTTAAATAAAGCCTACTTATAAACCAATTTATAGTAAGTGATGACCAACTATACAAAATCCTATGCATGTGTGAATGTGTCGTACTTTCAAAATCTTTAGGGTTGGTTTAGGGTTCTTCTATTTAGTCAACAATGTGAGTGCAAATCCTTAACCTCAGGGGTCGTCTTTCTAATGTTTATCACATTCCCTTCGTATTATTTTTTTTCCAACTTGCTATATTATTTAAGGCAATAGTTCAAGATCCTAAGAAGTTCCAAACTTTTTGGTTTAGGGTTTTTATTCTACATTTTCAAGTGTACTTCTCTTATCTGCATCCTAGGTCATGTTAAATAGTTAAATCCCCATGAACAAATACTTTATGTATTCATATGACTTCCCCATATAAGATGTGATTGTGAAATTGATTAAATATAGTTCTGGTATTTCAATATAGGCAACGGTAATGCATCATGTACAAGAATTGGAGTGAATAGGATTAGGTATGGTCCAATTCATCGTGAAAATTTTAGAGCATTGCTTGAATCATCAAATCTATGAACAAGTAATAAAAATCGTACATTTAGTAATGATGAATTCCATTTTGTAGGGTCACTTCCATCTTTTGGGGCCTACATCATAGAATATGATGTTCAACTCACATCAAGAATCAATTTTAAAAATGTAGACATACCTTGAATAAATAATATTTGATTTTTTCTCCACATCCCATTCTGTGATGATGTACTAAATCATTCTTAGAGGTCCTCTCATTTAATAGCATTTGAAAGTCAAGATTTTAGTATATACGTGGATTTGGTTATAGGTCACTATCCATCCACTAATTTACCCTTAACCAATTATACTTTCATCACTATAGTTTTGAAATTCATGAGGGTCAATTCATCATTGAATGACTTCTATATGAAGTTTTTGTGATCCTTTAGTTAATTTGGGAATTAAAATAAGCTGAATAAAACTATTACTAACCATATGAGAGGAAAATCTTTGTGCGTAGAATTGTAATGGTTTTTTAGTTTTCTGAACTTCAATGCACACATTTGACATAATTTGGGCTGCAACGAGTTAACCCCTAAAGAACCGGCATGCATTTTTGGGCTACATAGAAATTTCAGGTAGGTACGTGTGGCTATAGATTTCCATATATTTGGCCCAAATATGAATAGAAGGTTGGAGTGAGGAATATCTTTCATATGCACTAAAATTCATGACATTTTGAAATTGAAGTCAAAAGTTATGGCCTAATATGTTACTTTTCATCATAAATGGACTCTCCCGGCAGATTAGAAAAAATCATTTTTTTTCAGAAACAATTTGATATTGATTTTCTAGAATTATATGTTCATGGAATGCTTTAAATCATTCCATTTTGACCAATGAGCCCAAAGTTACACTACAAGGGAATGTGTCCGAATTGACAGAAACTGGTCCAAATCAGCTAGTCCTAATTGACAAAAAATTGACAAAAAATTGACAAATTTTTGTCAATACAGATAATTTTCTCTCCAAATTTACCAAAAATTGTCCAAATTGACAAAAATCTATCAATTTTTTGTCATTTTTTTGTCAATTAGGACTAGCTGATTCGAACCAATTTCTGTCAATTCGGACACATTCCCTTGTAGTGTTATGAGGATTTTTTGTTTGCAGGCAGATACAAAGAGGGCTCTTGATGAAACGAAAATAGACTTGCCGACTGAGGAGTGAGATCCTTTGAAAAGCATCAAATCCAAATCCGACTGTATTGACCCGCAAGGAACTTAGAATCAACGGGAGATCTCTTGATAGAGATAAGTACAAATAGAAGGACCCAACGGTGGGCACCTCTGGTAGAGCCTTAATCAGAAACAAAACTTTGTATTTGGAAATTCCCGGAAACCATAGACCAAGAAAGTGTCATTTGGAGATTCCCAGATGAAAACTAATTGAATTAAAAGAGGTAACTTGATTGCTTCAGGAGATCTTCCAATAGGTCGCTTCAATAGTGTGTTCTTATATGAAATCCATGTTAATATGTCATTAGATCCGAACTTGCCTTGTATAATATCATCGGGAGACCTCTTGATAGTAGAGATGTGAGAGGTTACAGAAAACTTTGACTGATCTCCCCATAGGGTGATTGCAAGAAATACTTCACATTTTTGTCTCAAAAACGCATTTTTTGGCCACAGTACTAGCAATACTCAGTCTTACTATCGGAACTATGTGTCAGTGGAGCGCCTATCAATGTACACCATTGAGTTTGGGCACTTGCAGATCTACACCGTTGATTTAGTATTATACAATACTATGTAGTACTATAGAGTGCTATGGAGTACTACAGAAGCCACTGGAAGCAAAAAATAGCAAAAAAGGGGTATGTTAACTTTTTCATTTTTAATAATTCAAAAAAAATTCAAAAAACTATTCAAAAAAAATCTATTTTGCTAGAGAAGATTGCACTTGCATTGCACTAAGAAAATCATGTAGGAAATTTTTTCCCTCTTCATAGCCTTTGCGCAAAGGAAGGTCACTTTGACCCCATGTGTGCAGTCGACATATTGCTATTTTCATAAAAAATCGGGGGCAAATTAAAAATAGTAGATTAATTTGAAAAAATTTGAAAAGATTACACAATGTCTTCAACTAACACATGTACCTTCATTTCAAGTTTCATCCTAAATGGACAAAAATTGCAAAAGTTATGAGCAAAAAACCACCTGTCCAAGGGCAAGGGGACAAAAGAAAGGACAAGTGTTTCTTGCAATCATCCTACATAAGTGCAGTTGATTAAATAGTTGATTCCTATGGTTCCATCGGGAGATCTCCTGATGATAATTGAGTGGATGACTGGCTAACATAGAATACTAAAGCCTTGCCTCCTAAAAGTGCTTGGCCTACGGAATTGTAATCTAACAAGTTTGCATGGCATTCTATAGAGCAAATATTTCGAAGGACCCCCTTGCAAACTTGTCACCTATCAAGCTTTACAAGGTCTACGATAGCTAGGTGCATATGTATCATTATACTGGCACCAACTTGCCAGTAGCAGTGTTCCGATGCAACAAGAAGGTTATAGTGTAGAGCCTCAAGTAGATGGAGCAGGCAGATGGACCGGCCTTGATATGCCCGAAGCTAACCTTTGGAGGGAAGGAACACCTGACAAAGGACTTGGCCGTGCTGGAGCTTTTTGGATTGGATAATGCCACAGTCCTTGTCATTATTGAAGAAATTTTTCCAAAGTCTAAGGAGAGAAAGATATACGGAATGATCCTTGATTATGGAACTGTGGATCTCGAGGTGTGTGAGAGCATTATGCGTATGGAGATGCTGGAAAAAGCTGATAGATCCTACTTCTGGACTCCTCAGGAGATAAAGAATGAGTGGGATGTTCTGGACGAGAGTCGGCAGCAGCCGAGTCTGTCTATTGCACTAACCCCTCCAAAGCCATCTCCATAAAAGAAGGGAAAAAAGCACAAGGCCATTGTTGGAGCACCAAGAGATGAAGTTGTGGATGAACCCGCGGGCAAGAAAAAAGGCAAAAAGAACAAGATTGCTCAGCATACTCTTCACCGAGCCGTGAACATGACAGAAGCAAAGGTYGGCAAGCTCAAGGCTGATGAGATCAAGGAAAACAACAAGTTGTACAACCTTGTTTTCAAGCCAATGTACACATGGGAGAAAAAGCCAGTAGCAAATGCCAAAGGCGAACTCGTGTGAGTGCACTACAAGTTCCTTCACAAGTCTCCTCCTAAGGTACTTGCATATAGAGGAATCGAGCCCAAACGGCTAAAAAAAATAAAAAATAGGATTCTTATGGATGCCAACTACCATTCAGAAAATAGTTACATTATTGTCCTATCCCTCAAACTTGGACCATATGGGCCAGAGAATATAATGGCCTTCTGGGATTCGTGTTCGAAGTGGGAAAGTTTAACGGCCAAATCCCATTACTACATTGTTGGTGGTCAGCACACAGTTCATGCCTACCGGGAATTAATTGAGGCACCAGACATTTGTGAGGTTGATAAGGAGGTTGCGTTGACGTTGAACATTATCCCAATTTGGGAACCATATGCTAGTAAGAAGAATGAAATCCTGCACCTCTCCAAGGCGTGAAATCAAAACATTGCTGGTGAGCAGAGGGAGCAGAGCTTCTCCAAGCAACTAGCACACGCTTGAATAAAGTGGAAGGACATGGACTTTCCAATGCCAGCCTACGGAGGCAGAGCGCATTCTGTTGAGTACAATGTAAATACTCACTATTTCATCTCTAATTGCAAAGCCATCGGGAGGTATCCCGTTGCGTTCACATGTGCACAGGTCTCCCTATGCCTCCAGATTTACAGTGGTCTCAAAGTTAGCTTCAGCAGGAACGCTAATGGGAGATCTCCCGATGTTAAAAAGGCAACAAGAATGACTATCCATCAGATATAAGTAGCCYTRAACTTGACATGGAATGGRAGATCTYCCAGTGTTTTGAGGAATCAYTTACTACTSATATCGTTGAATAACTTCTGGTTTAACAGTTGCATYGTTTAATCGCAGGAATTTTATCTGGTGATGTCTACAATTTTCACTGSRTWTAAGAATSTAGACCYGGATTTACGAATCCCRCTTCTCTTYATGGAGAATGACAAAGATGTGGAACGCTGGATCCAAATAGACAAGGACTTCTTGAGCTTCAAGCTTCCAGATGGTAATGGTCCCAAATCGAAGGGCAAACAGAATTGGGATATATCATGTCATGATTAAGAGCACACAACTAAATGCTTGCATAATATATATATATATATAATATAGCAAATGCCATAACAAAGTAGGGCAATTTAGAGCCACAATAGTGAAACATTGAAAAATAAAAACCACTCAAAGATCGTCGCTAGAGCTACAGTCACTAGAGGCTGAATTTTCAATCTCAAATTCTTCTCTTTATTGAAGATAAGAAAGAAAGAAAACAACTCATCTTTGATTGAAATCTAAAGATGTTATGGTACTTAATGAAAGAAGTGTTTAATAATGAACTGAAAGCACATTGTTCAGAACTATTTGAAGCTCAAAAATGACATGTGCATTTTTAAATGAAGCTACAATTGAAAAAGTATCATTGATCCGTGCTCAACCCTAAAATTAGCTCAGAATTCATTCGATAAAAAAAGCTACTACAAAATCATTAAACAACATCAACATTCAAAATCAAGATTGAAATACTACAAATTATAGACATCCTCGTGAACGAGGACTACATGAAGTAAAATTATGACTGAAATTGAACGTTGGCATTGGTGCAAATAAGGTGCAATCATTGTCCATCAAAATGATTTTGATCCATTACATCACAATAGTCACAACAATTCCAGTTAGATTGAAAGCAGTTTTGAATGTCCTTGTGATCGAGGACTCCCTGAAATGATTGCGTGTTTAGCCACCCAATAAACAACATTGTTTATTACATTAGGCGCAGTTATTGATACAATCATCAACGAGGACTCCCCGAAATAATTGTGCGATATTCAGCAATCACGGATTTTTTGATTAAAGTAGGCACAATTATTTGGTATCCTCGTGAACGAGGACTCCTCTAATATGAAGGATACCAAATAATTGTGCCTACTTTAATAAAAAAGACATGAGTTCAAACCTCAATCTCTGGCTAAACGTCTTCTTGCGCACTGTGCAAAGCCATTGCAAAACACACCGCAAGCTCTCCCTCCTCCATCTGCAACATGTAGCTGATGCCAATTGTGTGTGAAGTCTACGCCTCATGGATGAGGACTCCCCCGACCACCTGAAACCCTAAGCGACTTGGATCACATAGCTGGACTAGTTTGCTGGCCTCGGAAAAAAAAAAAAAAAAAAAAAATGTACAAAATTGGTAGATTTTGGTGAAGGGAATCTTCTTAATAGCATCTGTGATTTTGAACATTTTGAGTCACAAAATTTTTGAGGCCTACATTATAACCTCACAATGTACCTCAATTTTTTCCATAATTTTTGGACTCATGAGTGATTTTATAAAAATCCTCAAAGTTCTCAGAAAAGTTTGTGGGCAAGATTTGGCCTAAAAATCTTCCGATTCTGAACATTTCAGACCAAATTCCAATATGCTGAATTTGTTTTTTGGCCGTAAAACATTCAATAATTGTCTATTTTTTACATGAAATATACCGTTGGAATCGTCCTCTCAAACTACACGATTAAGTACTTGGTGTCCTAATCACTTCTTAAAAGACAAGTTTTGTATTATTTCAACATACCATCTAATGATTTTCTTCCCACTCTTGTCCATTCTTGTCTATTTCCAACCTTCTTTTGACATTGTTATGCACTGAGCTAGTAAACAAGTACTTAGAATTATTTTTCTAAATAAAACCCCACTAAATCATATTAAAAACATTGACTTCAAATGATTCAATAATATGATATACTTACCAAATTTTGTCTACTGTGTTTGAACTCCTCGTACACCTCCTCGCTTTCATCGTCACTCTTATCCTCGCTTTCATTGTTGTTATTATCCTTGCGCTCATCATCTTCTTCGCCAAATTTGTCGTCCTCGTCTCTTTCAACCATGAGCATTGCTTCTTCAATGATCTGAGCTACAATAGGCATAAGGAACCATCACCACCAATGTCGTCCACTTCTTCATCACCAAAATCAATTGCCTTAGACGTCCCACCATAGCTTTCTTTTCCTCGACTTAAAAATCTGGCCCCTCTCATCTTAGCTCTTGATCTTTCCTTGAAAGTGGTGTAATGTAGTTTGCGTCTTCTTCTCTTCTTTTTTATCGACCTACTTGCAACTTGGGACTTGGGAACCTCGATATCTTCAAGCATCTGATCTACGTCATATACATCCCTAATAACAAGCATTAGAATGGCACCCTGTCTATCACCTCCGAACTATCTATCACTTAATTCTACTAATAACTCATTGACCTTCAATCCCCTACAATCTTCTTGCACAACAAAAATAGAGAACACCTATCCAACGCGCTTCTTAATGTAACACAAACTCAAAGTTTCTTTAGGACAAAAGAAATAATACAATCAACTCCTACAACTCTAATAAAAATGGTAAGCAAAAAGCCAATACAAGAAGAGCTTAAAATCTTTGGCAACGGCAACTGATGATTGAACAACTCTAAAGCTAATCAAAATAATGAAATCTGACAAATCTGTTGTTCTAAATGCCATTTCAAGCATAAATACTCTACCACCCTTCTACTATAATGTAAACTTGCAAGTGGATTTGGCGCTTCTACTACTAAATACTAATGTCATTGAAAACCAAAGTAAATAGTAAAGTACTTAAAAAAGGAATAAACGTCTACATTTCCTTCTGTTCTTTGTTCCTGATATTACAAATGACGACTGCTTCAAATGCTAGCCGCTTCAAAATTCAAACAAAATTGTGACATATACAATACTTAGTTATTTTCCTAGTTCATATCCATCATTAAATTAATTAACATTAAACATGCTTAATTTCATAATTGGTTCATTATTGATCTAACTACCTTATTCAAAATTCTGCTAATCTTAACCAGTACGGTAGTATACGTTATGTCACCATTCTATGTTTCTAGTTTGTTTTTCGTTTAAATGTGGTTCCTTAATGAGATATAATTAATGTCATTTCCTGAACTCTTGTCAGAGTTCATCATTGTTATGCTTTTTAGAACCTTTTCTAACCATCACCAAAGCCGTTGTAAACTACTTCATTATCATATTTGCTAACTATATATTTGTCTCTAGCATAATCTCCTTCTTCTGAATTCATTTTTGGAAGTGCAAGATGTGCGTAAACTAGGTTGTTATTTTCATGAGATCTCAATCTTTAAGCGATGGTAGACTCTACAGAGATGGATATTGTGAGGGCGAATGGTGAAGAGGTTCCAATAACGTTTTTAGTAGGCAAAGATGGGTTTGCTGTGGTTTCTACATTTCGATTAAGTCTTAGGTTTCAATTAAACGAGGACTCACTTCACATTGATGAAGAAGTGTTTGATGAACATAGTGGAGACCTTACTCACACTATTGGTCAAGTCCCTGCTTTCGATGGTGCCGRTAGAATGAGGCATCTGAAGCCTGGTAAATTTAGGGTGTATAATATACCATTGAAAAGGTATTTTCAAGACCTTTCCAAAATCCAAAAGTATATTACAAGCCCCAAAATGTTAAAAATTGAAATCGAAAATTGCAAAAGAAGCTAACTGCCTACTACACGCGCGTGCTTTAAGATAAGAAAATGTGCGCTTGCTTGCAATAAATGAAGCACTTGCGCGCATACACTTGCAATAAACAAAGCACTTGCGCACGCACACTTGCAAAAATGGAGGACTTAAACGCACGCACTTGCAAAAACATGAAACACTTGCACACACGCACTAAGATGCTTTTGTAGAAACAATTGATTTTTGGTTGTCAAATCATCCAAATACAAGGTCTAAGGTTATGTAGCGCATGCCAACTTCCAAAATACCACTTTTGATTCTATAAGCTAGAGAATGTAAGTGCAAAGGCACTTGCAATGAGCGCAACGTATACACGCATGCACAAAATTAATGGAACGCTTGCGCACACGTACGTACACGCGCGGAATAGAATGCTTGTGTACAAACATGCACAAACGCACTAGAATAGAACTCTTGCACACACATTTGCAATAAAGCGCTTGCACGTACATACTTGCGAAGCAGAGCACCTACACACACATGTAATGGGTCACTTTTGTACAAAAAGTTGCAATAAACTAAGCACTTGCAAGCACGCACTTGCAATAAATGGAATAATTGCATGCATGTGCATACAACAAAATTCAAAGACCGTACACACATGCACGATAGGGAAGAGGTTTCACTTACATCCACCTATTAAGTGTTGTGAAACACATCTTTGCACACATTATTTACTACTTCCACTGAAAATAAGCATGCCTAGGAAGAATCTGTGTATGCAACACAAAAGCCTTGCTAGCTTCTTTTGCAATATGAAAAGTAGTGGCTAATTGGCTATGAATTGAGTGTATACTAAAGGCCAAATTCAAATTCACGATCCTTAAGATTTATAGTATGCGATGGCAACATCAAAAGAAAATATCTACAAGTAATGAATTGAAGATTATGAGCTTGGAGTGGCTGCAAATTACAATACTTGGTAACCATAATGGAATAAAAGAATAAAAAATGATGTCTACATATTCTTGCTCCTCAATGGAATAAAGGAATAAAAAATGATGTGTACATATTCTTGCTCCTCTGCATCATAAGAGGAACCATGAAGACAATTTGGAAGATTGTGTGTAAACAAGCATATGACCCTTGCGATCATGATCAATAGCAATTAGAAAATTGGGAATGGATCAATCTTCTTGTCCTACATTAAGAAAAAACCTATTAGCCGACCCATAATCTCTAAAACCATTCAACTTATCAACATCAACACACACATGGCATGTAAATTTCCAACATCTAGATCCCTCACATGTAAGCATCTACTATATTCAAAATAAACTAGACAACCGAAAAGTAGGAATCGATAAAATTGAAGTAGGAAACAATAAAATTGAAGTACAAAAAGTAGATTAATAGAGGATCATTGATGACAAGTTCAGACCAAATCCTTACATCAATATCATCCAAAGTGGGTTGAGTAGGTTGCTCCTTCGCCAGTACTAGGCGTCCAGGTTGCTTACTATCATCTACAAACATCTACCATAGTAAGGCTGGATGTACAAGGTACAAATATTAGCTAATCACCAACAACTAACCAAATATTCCACGTGACTTAATGCTACCCAAACACAAATAAAATAGAAAGGTAAGTAGTATAATAGGATCAGCAATCCAGTCTAATTTATTATTGACAAAAATCCAAGGAATCCATTTTCCAGGGTTCCAATGATATAGCAATTATAGATGGAACTAGTCTCTACCAGATCTAAGGAGTGTACACTCACGCAAAAGACTATGCATAGTGCCACAGTATCAAGAAGCTATAATAAAATTCACCAAGGAGGGTTACCACATCCTCTGGATAATGTCGAAAGATAGTTACATCTTCTCAAAGACGTACTGAATAAGCTGTAGTGAATTTACTGCAAGCCAAGGTGGAAACAGATTGTTGAATAAAAGATGGTTAAACCAGAGTATTTGCATAGGCTAAAAGAAAGTTGTCCGCAAGTAATCACTTGCTGAGGAACAACTCAAAAATATGAAGCTTTCAAGCATTGCTAAAACAAATAAAAGTAGCGGATGATAAAATACTCTAGAACATGAGAAAAAAATAGCCCTCAAAGGAGACAAACTTCAACAAAACAACCACAAGAAATGGACCAATTAAAGCAGGTCTATCTTGCCAAAGCAATTGCAACAAACTAGGCATGAGGAATTCGAAATTTACCTGAGAAGACGTTGACGCCATTGCCTAACATTGAGACCAACTCCAACATCTCCACTGATCAGTGGTGGATTCAACATTACCAATGCCCTAGCTTGTCATTCCAACACCAGTGCTCAAGTACAATCGTTAGTACAACTGCCGTTACATTTAATTCACAATCAAATTTGCATAATGAGTTGTGAAAACTTATAGAGTGTCATCATCCCTACTAAGAATGTCATTAATAAGCTCAAAATCAAGTAGACCTTGATGATCAAGAGTCAACAATACCACAACTTCATCTTCATTTGATACAGGCCTTCGATCGTTCAAACTACAATTTGTTAAAGTTCAGCATAAGTTTTAATTTATTCCTATTTTATCGTAAGCTAAGCAAGCTTCAGAATCACTTCACACAGAAAGACACAGACCTCAATGCAGTGTTCACAGTCCTTGAGTGTGCACATGTGCCCATTGTTGTAGTGACATTGATTTATTTCCGGGCTCACTTATAAAAAATATCAGTGTCCTGATCAATGTTTATCCAAAGTGGAGATCCAATTTGACCCAAAGCAATAGAGCATACCTTTTTTGCATTAATTTTCTTCCTCTTCTTGGACTGAATTTGYTGCCTCTCTCTCTCCAAACACCCCTTCTGAATCTGCAACCACATATACCAAGAAAACCWAAATCATAACAGCTAGAACGCGGGGCCCCATACYAATCAAGCCATTCTCTCTTGTACCCCAGTGATAGCCAAGCAATTAATAAAAGCAAAATGAAAGTCATTCTTTCCAAGTCTGTCATGATCTCAAGCTCCTTCATTGCCATATAGAGACATYTGTTGCATTAACTGTCATGCAAATGTTGGTGTCTTGCACTTGTCCAGGAAAAAGAACATGCTCACCATCAAAACCATTCTTACTTATAACTAGTGATAGCCAAGGACTTCACTCATGCAGATGTTGAGTTTTTGCAATTGCCCAAGCAAAGATAGAGTCTTGGCCAAAAAAGATAGCTGAAGATGAGAACCTGCAAGAGCAAGCTGAGACTGAAGCCAAGAAGGGGAGTCAGCAAAGTAATGACCAAACCATTGAATCGGAAGAAGAACCGTTTATTTTCAACTGAAATCATGCTACTCCTCTTCTAAGAATTTGCTCACATTCTAAACAATGATATAAAAGAAAACAAAACGAACACTTAAAAAACACATCCTGCTTAAGTATAAGGAGCTTCACCACAATTTTGAGTTTTTGACAATTGAAGGTTGCAAGGATAACAAGCTCATTAAAAATAATCTTTCTATTTTAGAAAAAAGAAAACCTGAAGTCAACATTCTTGAGATGCTTTTTTTCATCAAAGCGCTGATGACTAGATTTTGCTAGGAATTGAAAGGATTGCCACCATGGAACTTGCCTCTACCCYTGGCYTGCTCCTCATCTGACAAAGATCCATGACTAAGAAATTCAACGGTTCAAAACTCATAAGACAAAAACTCACATCTATACGAACACCAGAATACTTAAACCACTGCCTCCCATTTCTCAAGGAACAAAGCAATAACCAATCCACTGAATCCAGCAACCTCATACATAAGAACATTAAAATGCTACCTGAGACTTAAGGTTTGCGAAATACCCCACATCAAGATAGGAACTCACAATCTACACAAAAACCGCAGTTTTAAAACCACTGCTTTTCTTTCTCTCATGGAATAGAGCAATTATCTATCCACCAACCTAAAAGAAAGTTCATACGATCATTGCATTTGCATTACCTCAGAGAATATCGAGCTCAAAGCTACGAACTTACAATCTATTCAAACAATAAGCAAAATAAAATCATTCCTTCTCTTCCTCACATGGAAGAGAGCTTTCACCAATCCAGAAACCTCATAGAAAAGACTCAAACAAGCATTGCATTCGCATTACCTCAAACACTACTATATGACTAAGATTGAGGCAACAGTGTAATAGTATTAGTGAGGACACGTGCATTCTGGGAATAAGTCTAGAAGAATAGGAAGAAAGAGCGATGGGAAGTAGAAGCACCTTGTAGGATTGAAGCTCCTTAAATCTTAAAAAACCGGGTGAATTGAGATGGAGAAAGCACACACGATCACTCTCACAAAGTTGGTAGATTGCAATGCCATGTCCAAGGGCTTCATAATGCTTATAGGTTTGTTTAACAACACCAACACAGTGCAAAACCCGGGAATAGTGCCAGTTAAGGGCTTAAAGATGAGCTTGGTAGTCCCTTCAAGATTCCAGTTCTTGAGCTGCAAGCCAGTTGCATGATTTACATTTCAAGACTGAAACCAATCACCTATTTAACAGATAAGTGACACATTATACAGCTCATTGAAAAGCCATTATTTGATTTATTGAGCACCTGCACGGACTTCCCCTAGCAAATCGTCTGCAAGGTAATTATGTTGAAAAATTCCAGCATAATAAAGTCCTTTGCAAACATGGACTGTAAAGATAGCGTTCAAGAAGTTAACAAATGCAATGTAGAATCTAAATTTCAGTATCAGGATTATAAGACATCCACACCAAAGTATATATCAACAACAGATCAGCTTCACCACCAACCGTCTTAATTAATTACTCTTGTGATTATGTACTTGGACAAGAAAAAACATTATGACCAAGGTTAGAACCAAGGGTATGACTTTTAATAAAAACACAACCCCAATAGAACCACAGTGCTGAGAATCAACACCTGCACTTTGTAGTTTAGGCCAGGAACATCCACAGAAAGGACCATGCCCTCTTTTCTGTCTGCCAATTCACCTTTATTTCCAGGACAGTCTCATCTTCTAAGCCTACACCTGCACCACTCAGACAAAAGGAAATTAGTACAAGAGGTAACCCCCCTGCATACACAAGCCGCACAGAATGCCAATGAGGAATTGGCGGAGGAACAAGAATTGCATCATATAGAAGCTTAAGGAAATGAAGAACGGTGTAGCCGGCACCGCCGAGGCCAAGTACAATCGATTGCGAGGGTTTTGCAGCAACGCCGTGACGCCCAGCGCTTGGGAAGCATTCTTGTCCGCGTTGTCCTCTTGCCTCCTCACGGCTTGGTTCGTAACTCCGTAATTAGCCATGTTCTGATTTGGCAGTAGCACTTCCTTTGCCGCCGCGTCTTGGCCTGGTGGTGCACCAGCCCTCTAAGCTTGCGCCATTGAGTTATATTCACTCACGCACTCAATTTCTCTGCAAAAACAAACAAGAAAAATCCACAATTCAGCTCATGGACTCAAATTTTGAGCTCCCAATCGACCAATCCACTCGATCCAAAGGAATAGCAACTCAACAAACAATCATCGACGAGCATCTCCTCACAAACGCGATATCTACCTCAATTTATGAAACCAACATGAAGTGATAGCACCTCACTAGTCACCAAGAACAAGAACTCCGGTCCCTTTACAAACCCACAGACTCCGTCAGTTCTACACTACACCAAAATTCAGAGCAAGAAACATAAGTCAGCATTATTGTACCGAACGCACAGAAACTAATTACAAACCGCACTCCAGTAGATGAATATTTGTTTGCGGTACAAAGAGGGCAAAACCTATTAAGCTGACCATGTCAAACTTACCCAAAGATAGGAGAACCTAAACCCTCCCAACAGTGTTCTAATCTCAACACTAGCAAATCTGAATCCAAAAGTACAATGAGAAACTTACAAATAAGAAACAATGGATTCGAGTACATCTTCTGTTGTATTGGTTTTACATCTACGGCAGCGACACCATGTAGCCAAATTAGAGATTACATACGCCAAGGCTACCAAAGGCACATCCAAGCGGAGAGCTGCATATTGAGCAAAGAATTTTCAGTTGATGACAGCACCTTAATCTAGAAGAGTCCAATCCCCTGTCTTTAGGATCACCTCATACTCTGAACATTGAGAACAAGTTGGTGAAGACGAATGCGGTTTCATTGCACCACCACTCTTGCTGCACAAATTTAAAAGTGATACTAAAACCGGAAACTCACATGATGTCATCCATCCCAGTACAAGCCCAAATACTAAATGTATCATAAATGGACAAATAATTAAAAATAAATAAATAAATTTGACAGGCAATTAAAGTACGACTTAAATTTCAAGGGAAGATACCTAACCTGGTGGCCAAAGCACACATAGGGATTTCTTCTTCATCTCATGAAGCTGTTGAAGAATTTTGCATAGCTTTGCTATCCACTCCTCGTCCCCGTGAGCGTCGTGGCGACTCCCTGTGACCACGAAACCGTCGTACTTGAGAAGCTCTTCCAGACTTGGAAACTGGCCTTCCACCACGTAATACTTGTCCCATTCTTCGCCTGGCTCGCTCAGCATCGTAATGAACTTGGATCCGTAGCCACTGTACTTTGCCACGCAATACTCTGGCACATGACCTAATGGATTCAAATGGATCTCAATGTTAGGGTTCAGCAACATCCGTTCAAATTCTATCACAGATTATACACTCTCAGAAGCAAATAAGGATATTCAAATCCAACATACAGCTTTTAAAAGAAGTCAAAACACTATATTCTTATAGAAGTGAAGATGTTGCGTAGTGATGACTAGAGGCAGATTGCACAATTGAGGGTTATCAAACCTCAACATAAATTAAGCAGCACGGATTTAAGCTCTCACATGCTTTGCACAACCAAAAGTTCACTATAGGGTTGTGATTAGAGACCACAATAAATCTCGACTATCTCTACTATCCTTGCTTGCCTATGGGGAAATGAGTGGTTGTTGGTGACTGTAACACTCTAATCCCTAGAAAATAATAAATTCGCAATGGAAAATAAGGGAGTAAAATGAAAGTACTGTAATCCTCAGCAACTACTGATTTCGATTAAATTTAAGGCATGCTTTATCACCCATAGAAGAGTATCTGCCCAAGGAAGAGGTTTAACTACAAAGAATTGAATCATCCCAGAGCCTTCCAAAACAAGAAGAATAACACTAATGCACGCACTGACCAAAAGACGAATGCGGTTTCATTGCACCACCACTTTTTTAGTATCACTTTTAAATTTCTTTCYTGAAAATCTGAATTCCTTTCCTTGGCTCACTATTCTCCGATTTCAAGGGTGTTCAGGTAGCTCCTCAAGAGTGTTACATATACGAAAGAACCAAGGAATTTTATTTTCTTGTTGTTCCATCAAAAATCAAAACAACGATAGTTCAAGGCATCACATGGCCACACACCTAATTTATTGTGAGTGGCATCCAAGATTCGCACCGAAGCACTTATATTCACCACATCAATGGGCAGAACTTGTAATACTCAAACCAAACCTGAATCATACTTAAAATGAATGTGCACAATTCTGCATAACTTCTTTATTGTGCGTGATTCTACAAAGATGCACTCAAACCTCTTTATAATCCCCTTCTCAAAAATCTAGAATATCTAGCAAACTCGTCACCCTCTCATTGACAGTAGCACACTTGTCACACACATTCAAACTTAACTATATTGAAAAACTTAGAACCTTAGATTAGAAGATGATAGTGTATATTAGCAGAATCTCCTAACCCTAGATTTGAATACCTCTTTTGTTGTGCATAATTCCGCAAACGTGCCTTCAAACCTCTTTAAAATCCCCTTCTCAAAAATCAAGAATATCCTGCAAACTCACCACTCTCATTGTATGTGCACTTGTCACACACATTCAAACTAAATTATATTGATAACTCTGGAACCTAGATTATATGAGGATTGCGTGTACCAGTGGGGGGAGGGGTCCATGCCTCCTTGGTGATGATGAGGGTCGACGTCGCTACGGCTCGCGTCGAACGCGGTGAGGAAGCGGCGAGGGGGTTGGATGGCGGATTGACGCGCGTTCAGAGGCTCAAGCTCAACGTGGCCTTGGAGCATGTGCACAACGCGGCTCATGGGGGGGCAGAGAGAAGGGTTGTCGTGGATGCATAAAAGGGCGCAGTGATTTTAGGATTAGAGCAGCGAACCTTGGGTTAGAATTGGTGGTCGAGGAGGACAACGTTGCTAGTATGCAAGCGGGGAGCGGGGAGCTTGAATTGGAGAGCGGGGAGCGGAAAAATTTAAAGATGGAAAGAAAAATTAAATCGAATTTTCAGAAATTTTGGAAGAAAATCATATAAAAAAATTGAATGAATTTGAGTTTGGATAGGGTTCAAGTCCATAGGTTGTTGATTGAAGCCATAATTAAAAAGAACGTGAAAAATGTAATGGAAGTGCCTGAAATACTATGGTGATGACTTAAAGAAAGTTCATGGATGTAGATAGAGTAAGTGGTTTAGAGTTGATGAAAGTAGAAAAAAATATATGAGTGTTGATGGAAGATGTGGATGAATACGGTGGATGAAAGTCAATGACTGTGGATGAAGGATGTGGATGAGGACTGATGGAAGTGGATGAAGAAAGTAGATGACAGTAAATGATAGTGGATGAAAAAAGTGGATGAAAGTAAAGGACATTGGATGAAGTCAGTGTGTGAAAGTACATGCATGTGGATGAAGACAGTGGATGGAGATAGATGCCACTGCGTGAAGGAAGCGGGTGAAAACGTATGAGAGTGAATGAAGAAAGGAGGTTCAGATTTTGTGTACATGACAATGAATGAAAAAGAGAGTGAAAACTAGATGACACTGGATGAAATGAGAAAATGACGGGTGCACACAATGAATGTAGGTGAAAGACAATGGATAAAAAAAGGTCATGAAAAAAACATGGATCATAGTAGGCGGCAATATCGGGTTTGAAACAAAGCAATTCAGGATTTCAGATCCTGAAATTGGATTAATAAGTTCAAAATTGTGGACAGATGGGGGGGAAATCTGAAAGTGACTTTCATTGATCAGTGATTTGGTTGAATGTGACCTATGATCGCGGTTTTAGGGTGTTCTATGACCGTGGTAATATTTGAATTTGTAAAATTCATGGGTATAGAATTACACATATGCAATTTCTATAGTTTGAAATCCCAACTTCATTGGGGTATTGGAATCAATTATGATTTTGGGATAACCAAATTTAGGCCTACGCTTTCCTGGATGGAAGTGGCCATGGGCAATGCACATGAAATGTAAACATAGGATGTTAGTCATTTCATAGAAACCAGTACTATACATGACGAGAGTGCACCATCCAAGCGTAATGAAGGACTTCATGTATCTACTAAAATGCGAGTAGTGGCCCTTTAGTCTCACTACGTTTCCATTGATGTCATGAATGAACCATTACAAGTGGGAGGCCTTGAACATTCCGAACCTCAGTTCAATCACAGAGCCTGCAATATTCCATTAAGAAGCAGTCGCTTCACTTTATTGAAGCTAAAAGTTGGAGAATGCATAAAGACATCTGATGTGGACTCTAAGTTGCAAATGACTGTGGAAACAAAGTACAGGTGCTTACAGTTTGCCCATGTTCCACGTTTTCCCAAGCCCCTCAACATCGTTTCCTTAAAATTTGGACATGTACACTCTGGAAATGACGACATTGTCAACATGTAATTTTTGGTCCTTGGTAATGTACCAGACACCAAAGAAATGATGCACCCAAATCCTGGATGAGGCACCATGGTTACTCTTTCAATCCGAGCTGTCAATGTTAGAGCAGAAGCACAATTGTTTTGGTGTTTTACTGTTGGAGACTTTGGATTCCGACGTACTGCCTTCCCCGCACAAACAGTGGGATGTTCATCAGGGTTAGAAGGAATAGGGTAAGAGAGCACCACTTCTTGGCTTGGTGCTCCACCAAAAAGTCTTCGTGGTGAAATGACTTTGTTGCTGTGGAAGTTGAAAACCAGCCGCTTCCATGGCTAAAATCTCCGCCTTCGAGAGGTTCGTTCCCATCTTCACTGGCCAAATCTCAGGAATTACTGGTGGGACTGACACCCATTTGCGTCGCGTTCCTTTGACACAACGCTCAATGTCGTCGTTGCAGAAAAAAAACTGCATGCACTCACTTCGATTTTTTCTGTAATTAACCATCATACCTGTAAATGTTGGAGCTGCGGTAGCCATGTTGTTATGAACTATTGGTGCAATGCACTTCTTCTTCGTGATTGCTTGAAGTGCAAAGCATGCCTTTGCTGATGTCTTCGGTAAACGAGCGATGTGCCATTTTGTCTCGTCACACATGGTCTCCTCAATTGCTATTACATGCGTTGACAGAACTCTTCGCCCTCCCATATTCTCTTCACCTACTCTAGAATCATGAAATTCTTCAGGTATGGCTGGAGACATTTCTTCCACTATCGGGTTCAATGGATTGACACTTGTTGTACCTCGCTTAGATCTTGTTTCAATGCGCGGATGGGAGAAGTTGACCTTGTCAGGTCTATGAGAATTGAACTCGCAGCCCAGTGCTATCTTTGCTGTCCTCTTCTGCGATCCAAAAACTTCTTCACCTTCGAGATGGGGCTGTCTATTGAAGAATTCTTCAAAGTCGGGGATATTAGAAATGGCCTTCGTGAGTACCTTTGGATTTCCAGTTCTCTCTGCTGAACGTTGCGCAACTTGTAGAGACAGCTCTTCTTTTCTGGGTCCTGTTCCAGCTTGGTTTCCCTTCAAATACTAGTAATACCTTACCATTTGCATGAACGCTCTCACAAAATCATCAACTATGGCAATGTAAAGATCTTTACCTCTTTTGCCCGACTGCTGGAGCCATTTATTGTGAACAATTTCAGACAAATTGCACAACGGCATCTCTGAGAGCTCGGAGTCTGAAAGATCCTACATTCATAATAAATAACAAACATTAAAATCATATGAGCGACCTGCAATTTGAACACTTTTCGGGGCCGAGAGAGGATATGATTAGGCCAACATCATGGCATATTCTAAGGAAAACTAAATAACAAACAAGAAAATCATATAAGTGACTTGCACTGTAGACACTTCTCGGGGCCGAGAGCGGATATGACTAGGCCAACATCATAGAATATTTTGAGGAAACATGGTGAGACCAAACAGCAAAATCATATGAGTGTCTTGCACTGTAAACACTTCTCAGGGCCGAGAGAGGATATAACTAGGCCAACATCATGGAATATTTTTAGGACAAAAGAGGAGAAGTATCCTCATAATATAGTACGGAACCAAGTTCACTGAATTTCTTATGGATTGAAGCAATCAAAAACAATATTATGGCAAACTATAATGCAGAAAAACAGATGATGGCGGTAGAAAATTTGAACTTACAAGTTGGTCGTATCCGCCCCACTGATGATATCTGAAGTGCCAAAATGCAAGCCACAACTCCAGGCAACGCCTCCCTTCTTCTGTAGCAGCGCCTGATGATAACCACCACGCTTTGATAGCAAGAAATCGGGAATTGGATTTGTCAGGAGAAGTAGCATTCTTGTATTGTTTACACAGTAGACGGTGTTGATATTGAAGGTCTCCACGAATTTCTGCCTTAGTGTGCTTTTCCATAGATTGCGTCCAGTGGAAGAGGCAAGTTCTTTCCCGGTTCAGCATTGGTTCAGCACTGTCCCCTGATCCATACACAATCCTTACCGCATTCCAGTTTTCTTGCGCACTGTCTGCCATGAAGCCCTTGAACTGGGTCTCAAGTACACCGTGTCTTTCAAGAATAGAATTCAGATTCCTCCAGAAAAGAATTTGCACTGCACAATCCTCTGACTGCATGTCGCAACAAGCAATTGTCATAACACAGCAATACGAAGAGTCATGAACATGGCATGCCATGGTTGTCCAACCTTGGACAAGTTTGACATGGTCAAACATGACCCAAGCAGATTTGAGGTCGCCTCCGCTCTGCATGCGCTTCACTAAGTCCACACCACTGCCCGGACCCACTTTGGACATCTTGAATACAAAAACTTTATCCGCATCCATTCCCTGCCTTGGGAATTTGCTTTCTTGAACGAAAGCCCATGTACTAGCCCCTCTCAACTTCGTAATGCTATCAATGACCCCGAACCTCCTCAAATACTTGAAGGAAGTAACCTCATTCCTTATACTAAGAGAGCTAAGGTACTTGCATTTGTCTAATACTGGAACAAGTTCGTCGAACTCTAGGGTCTTGACGATGTTTCCCTCTGAGCAGAGAAGTAACCCGCCAAGTAGTTCCTTAGTTGCCTCCATGACAATGGACGAATTTGTTGCGGATGGAGTCCTCTCTAACTGCTCACTAATAAGAGACCGTGTTTTCTCCTGCATTTCTCTGAGTTCCCCATCTTTAACAGGATGGTCGTGTCTCCCAAGATGAACAAATGCTCAGGTGTGGTTCTTGTTCCCGACAACATAGTATACACGTACATTGCAGCGACCAACACATGATGGAGGCACTTTGCAGAGTTTGCAGACCAGCGTGGATCCTAGAAGATGCTTGTCTCCAACCTCAATTACCGTAGGAGATAGGCCTTCCCACTCCATCTCATTGACGTCATGAATTCTATGAACACGACTTAGGTATTCACAGCTTGGATTCATACATCGTAGATGTCCTAAGCAAACGGATGTGCGGAAGGACAAGCCAATGCGATTTACAATATTAGTGGTAGCCGTTTTTGACCAAGCATGACCGTCGTAGCGCTTGTCCATCCCAGACATTTGTTTTGCCTGAGATGAATTGCCATCGGTGTTTACCGATGGCAATTCAAATATAACATCGCCATTAAACGACGGGGGTAGGACTATCACTCTCTGAATGTCTATACTTCCATAATCAATTTTAGAGAGGACGTTTCGGCATCCTTTCTGCGCATGTAATCCTCGCAGACATTCTATTACAGAAGTTACAGGAAGATTCTCCACGACAGGAATGCTTGCTCTATCTGGAGGAATGGAACCAACTGAAGGCAACGTAGACACCGACGATGGAGTCTGTGAGTGACGGGGGGGAAGGGGCGAACCACCATCTGAATCAGAACTGAGTAAAGTTACATTGTTTGGAGATGGTTCGACCTTTACACGACTCAGAGGAGGAGTTTGAAACGAAGACAACGAGTAGGCCTACCTATACGCGACGGTCTCCTTGCCTACGGAATCAACCAAGTCTACAACTCCATACGCCCTATATTTTCTAGGCTTAAGCTTCCATAACATATCCTCACCAACAAACAAAGGCACTTGACCTACAGTGTGAGTTAGAACGTTTGATTCTCTATCGATAATCTCTTCGTCAATGTGGGTCGAGCCCTTCCTAAAATTAAACTGAAGGCATAGTCTCACGTTTGACACCGATGCCACTCCATCTAATCCAACAAGGAACATGATTGGCACTCCTACGCCATTGGCGGTCACAGCTACCATGTCAGGAAAGTCCATTTCATCAATTTGGTAGCCTCTGTGCCTTAGCACACCGTATTCTCCTAAACACAGTACACTGAAGCCTCAAAAATATACTCTAATGACATAAACAAGGGCATTCATCTACAACTATTTGATGAACATGGCATCACTCATGTTCCTCGATAGCTCACACAATTCAACATCGAGGAATGCACTCCATGCTTCCATCACTGTCTTCATGGCCTAATTGACATGCTCAACGACCAGAAAGACATACAACCCGGATTACACGAAGAAGGGAACTGTGCAGTCTTGAAGGCTCAAACTATATGCTGATTCAATTTCTTACATTAAACGTTATGGAAGCCATAATATCAGCCGCAGCGCTGAAATTATAACTGTCTATAATTCATTGATTTGGATCCACTCAAATACTTCTCAAATGAATATGATAGAATTGACTGCTCAATTTACAGAACCGCCTTCCTACATTGTACACTGGGGGATGGCGCTGTAAAATGTAATGAATGAAATAAGTATAGTACTAATTGTAGACCACTGAAATTGTAGGCGGTACATAGTACATGTCAGATCATACTTGTGCCTCCATTGTCAGAAGATGTGAATTATCATTAACGACTAGGAATTAAATAAATAGAATCCACAGACGTTGATCAATTGTAAAATACATTAGTGCAAAGACTGCCACTCTTTTAACTTACAACGGCAAAATGGATGTAAGGGACTCGACAACTTCTTCGGATCCCGAATATGGTTTGTACCTAACCTGTCCTTTAGGGCCCAACGTCAAGGTGAGATTCCAGTAGCCGTATGCAAGAATAACCCTAATCCATGCCACCGCTCATTTCGAGATCCACAGCGAGGGCCCTGTTCTTCTTGCACTTGTAGTGTTCATGCGTTTGTTTTTGTATCCACAAGATTGGTCTGTGCAACTCCTAGTCTTCAAGTTCCTAGCAATGGATCGCAACCTCCGGTCACGGCGCATCCAGCCTGGAGAGGCCACACAAGCGGTTTTGAGGAGCATCGCAGCAAACAACGTGCTTGAGGTATGTTCGCCTCAGTCCCCCATGGTCTCGACTTAGGTTCTTTCTTATCTCATACGTGTGCAAATAGTTGAGACTGCTACGGTGATCTACTGCTGGATTGTTCCATCGACCTTGTGCGGAACGCACCTTGCAACCGAGGGTGACATTTTTTGTTGTGCGCACGTTGCCCACTGCGGGCATCGGGATTGAGCACGCCGGTGAGGGTTGTAAGGGTCGTGCAGAGCTGGGAGTGTTCTCGGCCCCGAGAGACTTCCGGAAACAGGGTCAGGTCTGCGCTGGGTACCCGTAGGTTTTATTGTCGGGGCAAGGCGTTGGGGTGGGCTTAGGGTCTTCATTCAGTTTGATTGCCTCACGTCAAAAGGGCTGCGTGGAGAGTGCTGCGGACTCGGCCTTGAGACTCTTCCAGCGACAGGGTCACAAATGCGCGAGGGTCCCGTGAAGGCTGCGTTCTGACGGATTTCAAGGTAAGAGGGGGTTAAGATTAGGGTTTCTTTTTTCTTCGTTTTGTTCATTCGCGGTTTCGTATTCTGTCTTCGGGGGTGCGCTGCAGCGTAAGTGGTCGCCTCGCACGCGGGTTCTCTCGGCCCCGAGAGGCTGTCTTCGAGGTCCCAAGGTAAGCGACTCGGCCCCCCGCCCCCCTTTTTTTTTGCTTTCCGTTTTGTTGTTTTGGGTGGTGTCTTCTGTCTGCACAAACGTAAGCCCTGTCTTGCTGGAGGTCTCTCTCGGCCCCGAGAGGCTGTCCTTGGGGTCCCAAGGTAAGCGACTTGGCCCCCCCTCTTTTTTTTTTCTTTCCGCCCCGAGAGGCTGTCCTCGGGGTCCCAAGGTAAGCGACTTGGCCCCCCCTCTTTTTTTTTTCTTTCCGTTTTGTTGTTTCGGGTGGTGTCTTCTGTCTGCGCGAACGTAAGCCCTGTCTTGCTGGAGGTCTCTCTCGGCCCCGAGAGGCTGTCCTCAAGATCCCAAGGTAAGCGAGTCGGGCCTCGGGAGTTTTTTTGTTTTCCGTTTTGTTCTTTGTCGGTTCTGTCTTCTATCTTCGGGGATGGCCTTAAACCGTAAGCGATCGCTGGCTCGGAATTTCTCTCGGCCCAGACAGACTGTCTTCGGGGTGCACAGCTGTGCACGTAAATTGCGTTTCTGAAATTCGTCTCGTTCTTTTGCAGGCTACTCTGGATAACTCGATGGTCCTGGATGTCGCCGGAAACAAGGTTGAGGACACACCTCAACCTGAGTTAGGGGGTCTAAATTCTCCTGATGCGGCCTCGGACAGTGGTGATGTGACCCACAACATTGTTCCAGAGTCAATGGTGGTGGTTGCGGATGTAGCTGACATGACGGAGAGATGTCCAGCTCATAGGCGTAGGGTAAGCCTTGGGAATTTGATTAGAGAGCTGGACCTTGCCATTGATGATATGTACAGAGAGGGACTTATGTCCCCCGTCAGTCCACATGTACATCATTAGGTGATAACCTTGAAATGAGCTCTTTTAATGTCATTGAGGATAGCATGGACTTCTACCATTGTGGTATTGACATCGATGATGTGAGGTCCACTGTGGAATCTAGTAGCAATATTTTCATTTACTGTTGTGGTTATTATAGAGCTCTTCACGAGACATGCATATGCTCCCTCTGAGAGGCAATGCATCCATTTCTTGACTCATTATTTGCACCTACTTCTAATTCCTTTGTTGTTTAGTGATCAGTCAAATCCTGTGCTTCCATTCTCATTGTCGTGATACACTTCAATTTCTGTTCTTCTGATGCAGTAGTCAGGTTTCAACTACTGATCTAAATGTATTGATTTATTGCCTATATTGCAGCCCACAGAAGACCAAGGGTTTGCAGGAAAGCCTACAAAGTCGACTGGGTCGTCCATGGCCCCTAGCAGTCCAGATACTGCCAGTTCCTCTGATACGGACATGTCCGATGCGTCAGAGGATAATAACCTGGAATTGCAAGATGGCCTCATGGAAGATGACATTAGGCGTTCTTAGAGGATGGACACAGTGTCCATTATCTCAAGCTTGAGGTTAACCGAGTCGGATGTCTCTCGGATGAGAATCACTTTGTGCAGGCTGGTGCCAATGCCCATGGTAAGACCAACACTTTCATGCGATTTGACATTGCTGGAAAACCAGTTCACTCAAGGTTATGAGGAGGGAACGTGGATATTCTACGTGTCAATAGCAGATGAGGATGGCCAGACATCTACGTTTTCTGATGCAGAGAAAGCGCGTTGGGATCCAATCTGGAACTCTGTCAACGACAAGTTCAACTCCCACTTGAAGTCCCAACCGGCCCTTAAGCACTTGGTCGACTACAAGTTCTTTGTGTGTGATGGAAATCACAAGCGAATTGCGTGGATGAACTACATCACGCGACTTCACAGCGCGGATCTGGCATGGCATATTAATGTTGATTCTATTGTGCTAGATACAAGGAACCGTATTGGTGTGGCAATGCAGGCTATGCACGACATCTACAAGTGAGCATCCTTGCCTTCTCTTTTCCCTGAACTTGTAAATGTGTTTCACATGTTGCAATTCATTGTGTACTCTTCGATAGCCTGTAACACTGTTCCATGTCTAATTTGTGTGGGCTTTGCACGCAAGGCACATCGAGAACTCGTTCGTGAAGACCAACCTTGTACACACACTGTACAGAGTTCAGAAGTACGGGGTTATGGCCATCGAGAAGTTCAATGAGCTCTTGAGTCCAGAAGAGGTGATCACTTGCCAACAAACTCATCGGAAGACTTGGTACACAATGCCTCTTGAGGTTTTCACCTCATTCATATTCAAGGTACGCATTTGAAGTTCAATATTCAAAGTGCGAATAGTCCTCCGCTTTCTTAACTAATTCTGGCATTCACACTATTTCAATCGTAATTGTATTGTTAATGCTTGTCTTATGATTCAGCAAGATATTGCGGCAGCAGCTGATGCTGTAGTACAGAAGTATAATGAGGACACTCCCAGCGATGAAGTGACTAAGGAAGAGGTAGCTCTGGCAATGCAAACTGCCATTAAGGACTCGACAGAAAGGTTGTACAAGAAACTTTCAAAAATCACAGCAGTAGCATCCCTTGTGCTTGGTAAAGAGTGGTTGCTTGAGGTATAGTTTTTTCCTATATTCAAACACTTTACATTAAGATTCTTGAAACCGTTGAAAGCATCTGATTCAATGTCGTCATGACAGATTGAGTGGCATTGGAGTCTTTTTGCCGTCCCTGAGTTGACCTTGGAGAAGTTGCAAATGATAGCAACGGCCAACGTCAGTCTGGCACACAAGGTGAGGTGGTTGAAATGGATGAACTCCTCGGGTCCTACGCGAGAGGCTCGGCAATTTCCACCCCGTCCCGTGAATGAAGAGAAATTGCAAATATTTCTGGCGAAGGCGTGCTGGTATGCCGGGGTAAGCTTCGTAAACATCGCCATCATTGACTACGTTGATATATTTCTGTGGATTGTGCTTCTTGATTTCCCATTCAAAGATCAAACCGTGCAGTCATTGAATTGCTTTCGACGATCTTAAGAACGATTACTAATTCAATCATCGCCCAGATTGAAGAGGCAGCCATTGAGATGTATGATTCCATTATCTGGTCTGACAATATTCCGATTGACACTACTGTCTGCGATGTACAATCCTTGCCCGAGTATTTGGAGGGCTGGCGTATGAAGTTGTGGGATCATGCGTACACAGGAGTGTTTAAGGGTGTGGATACTTTTAAGAAGTCGGATTCTTTTAAGGATTTCAAAGGATCCTTGCTGGTTGTTAAGCGAATTATATTCCGGTAAATTTCACAGAGCTTACTCTTGCCTAGTCTTCCTTTCAAATGTGCCATATTTGAATGCGTGACAAACAATTCTGATGTACCCTTTTTTCTACTTCTGTGTGCAGATATTTCGAGTTTGAATTGTACGGCAAGCAGGCTATTGCAAAGGCTGCTTTGCCGGCATTCTGTACTACCTGGTTAGAGCGATTATCTGCGGACTCCATGTTCTCTCCTACCCAGTCAAAGTATTGGACAAGTCCGCATTTGAATGCGTGCCTGTGGTATATTGAATGCAATTTCGGAACCCTTCCTCCCGAGGAACAGGCTCTATTCCAGAAGCTGAAGGATGCTAAAGCGGTGGAGGCTGAATTTGATGAATTTGCTGGCTTGGATCCGGAGGCTTGTTATAGAGCAATCAAGAGACGTGAGGCATCAGACCAAAAGAAGGTGGAACGAATGGAGGAGGCCAAAACAAAACCCAGAGGAAAGCAAGAAGAAGAAGTTGGTCGCTGCGATGGTGAAGGAGTAGGAGAAGGCAAAGAAAAAAGGCACGAAGAGAAAAGCGGAAACTCCTTTGCAAGAACCAGCAACAAGCACAACGGACATGAGAGAGGGTTCATCTAGTTTTTCCCTCATTCAAGAGCGCCTGGTGCATGGACTGACTCCAACGGGAGGAAATGTGGCTCCCGTTCCTGATATCGATGAGTGCATTTTGAACTTGTCCATTGGGATCCTCCCCGGTGTTACAAAGGCCTTCAACGACGTCACAACTTTCCTATCTATGGTAATAATACTACCTCCATTGCGTGGCATACTCCTCCTCACATTCTTGTCAAATCGGCATATTCCATTGTGTTACAATTGCAATAAATGTTAGGGAYGTTGTTTAATATTGTTCATCACATGCTGTGATCCATGGTGCTCAATCGCACATGCACGTTGAAACCATGTGATTTGGACACTTCTCTACAGCACTTGGGTGACAGAGACCGCTACTTCAAGGGTGTACTATCTACACAATTAGTGGTGGACTTGATATTGGTGGATGTTCCAGAAGGACTTCATGTTCCAACTATTTCGGCTCCACCTGCGTCCATTCCAAAGTGGAACGAGTTCAACCCACAGTGCGTAGTGCCTGTTTTCAACTTCGCTCAAGAATACCTACACGACACCGGAGGTGTGTTGGTGATGTATCCAGCCCCATCTGTGCCACATAGAAGTCACATCCTTGGATGTTGCAAAGAATACGGATTCAAGGTACTCATGACCTGGTTTGGCATGAATCACCTCCATCTCACATCTCCCACTGACCCTTCCAAAACGGTAATAGCCTAAACCCTTGTTGTTTAATCTGGGTCTTCTTTTCATTACCTTTGGCTTTGGTGGGATACTGACTTCTGTTTGTATTGTAGACCATGCGGTTCATCATCTCTCTTGTGGTGAAACAAGGTGGAGCGAAGACAAAGAACCACTTCTCATTTCAATTTGTTCCATCCCACGACGCAGTGGGCGTCAACGTCGGCCGTGATGACATTTTGCAGAACTTCCTTAATAAAGAGGAGGTGACTATGAATGGTGACATTCCTTGGTGTGGACCGCAGGAAATAGCCCGCCCCTTCATGCAGATGCTCGTGGAAGCATGCTCACAGGCAGGGGATGTTGTAGTCGACTGCACAGCAGCAACAGGTAACTCATGCTCTGTTATTTGTTATCACCATTTTGCTCCAAGAAAGTTTTTGAAGACATCGTTTATATCATGCACTTGGATTGATATAAGTTCCGATTGTTTGCAGGTGCTAGCATTCAAGCCTGCCGCACAGAGCGTCGTCATATCTTGGCATTCGAGGAGGACAAGGCCATCTTTGATGCCCTTATCCGTCTAGTGATGCGGTCATCAGCTATAGCTTGAACTAAGCAGCAACCTTCCATTGCTGTTGTTGAAGATTTGGAGGAGGAGGAGGTACCAATCCAACGCATCGTCAAGACATCCCGATTCAGTAAGTAAGTTTTATATTCATGTATTGGTTTCTGTCACATTTAATAGATAGCATTTCCTGTCTTTCACATCTAATCTCTTATTGATTAATTCTGTAGGCAAACGCAAGATGTGAGGACTCTACCGTTCTTTGCGAAGCCGGGATTTTTTCCAAGCCCTCCTCAAACATTTGAGCTGCCCATATATGCTGAAGCAATTTCTAAAGATGGGATTGTCCATAATCAGGCACGAAATGCTAGATCTTGTACTATAGATCCGTATGTTCTACAGTTTATTGACGATCGCGCTTCAGAGTCAGATTCAGGGTCCTCAGATAGTGAGGGCAATTCAGCATTAGCTCACTCCAGCTGAAATATTGTCATACAGCACAGTTGTATCTTGACACCCTAAACACATTTTCATCACGATACTTTCTTATTTCATTTTCCTGATGTGGGCTTTATTTTTGGAGTATGTTCAGTACCTTTGGTTATGTTGATTTGTTGGTCCCGAGTCCTTCTAGAAACAAACCAACAATTATGGAGCGGTATGTGGATATTGGAAAACATTTATCTCTAGGTTAACATATAAACTTTGTCTCGTGAACCTAGGTTGCTCATCTTATGCGCTTCCTAACCCTTTTGATGGAATGACATAAATGGGTCACGAAGTTCTCCAAGGAACACTTTCGTCCTAAGGGGCCTAGCGGCCTTCTCTACTAAGTATTCTTTTGCAAGGAAATGTTAATATTGATTTACATGCCATTGATTGCGAACCCATGCACTATGATTTACACTATTGTGGCCGCCTCACCAAGTCAAATGTGAACCAATAAAGAATTTGTTATGTCCCTCTTATATACTATATTAGTTTCATGTATATAATGTTGTTTAGGTTACTTTGCTATTCGATGTAATCCAAACATTGCTCCATGTCAGGGGGGATGTTTCCCAATGTTGTCTGGTCACTGAAGATTCCCAGTGCATAAATAATATTTTAATTACTTTTCTACTTTTCCCAGTTTGCGGTCTTGAACAAATGCCACACACATCTTATCATGAAAAAAAGTTCGGCCTTTTCAGTTGTTTTGGTCTACAGATTACTTGTACAACATATGTGGCGCTGCAGTCATGCAGACCTTATGTTTATCCTCCAATGAGGACAGTGATCCAAGCAGTATATTTAGCAAGAAGAAACGTCCGATAATTCATTTTAGACTAGAGAGAGGTTGTGCACAGGTTCAGTAATTCTCACTTCCATTGGGATGTGCTTGTCGCTCGATCCTTCTCTATTCGTCTAGCAATAAGAGCTTCTCAGGAACGTTATGAGCTTTTCCATATAGAGTAAGCACCTACTTTTCTTCTATTCAATGATTTCATGAATACCAAGCATCTAAGGTAGATTCAAGCAATAAGTTTCATAGAACCCTTTTGCTTGTTATTGGTTTTTTCGATTCAATACAGCTCATTCACTCAAATTCTTCTTCATTGTAGGCAAGGGAGAGCACGTCTAAAATCCAAAGGTTTTCTCACTGAACTTCCCTGAGCCATTCACCAAACCCTTTGGTATCAAAAGAATTCTCGTGCATCGCATCAAAGTCTGTCAAAGGCCTCCACCTACAAGCTAGCGTAAACCCCATCTTGTTGTCAATTGCCGTGATTTTTCTCCATACATTGTACGTTATGAGTTTATTCCAGCTTTTCACTCTCTTGGATTGCCCGACCATAGAATCACAGCATGTGCAGTAATAACTTATGTTTAAATAATACACGACCAAGCACAAGCAATCTCTCTTGTAGTGTTGTGATTAAGCGGTCCAATTGTTCATTTTGGAAGTAGTGCCACTAGATGAATTTGTCATGCATGGAGAAGATTCACGTCAACTGAGAAGAAGGTGTTCAGCTCATGTGCGCTTCGTCAAATGTATTATTTGCCTCACTATTTTCCACAATAGTGTTCATTGTTTTGATAGTCTCAAAACAAAGCAAACTCAGAAGCCAAGTGCCAATATTCAGGTATGTCAATTCTCCATAGGAATTGCATTGGATACTAATACTTTTGAACTCAGGTACTTTGACCTCGGATGTCCTGTTCTTATCAATAGAGATGGACAGCAACCGCAAGCTTTGTGCTTCGTCCCACCTTTCCAGCTCAAATGGTCTACGTGCTGTCCCGATTGTCGACGGGGTAGAGTGCTGTAAGCCTTAGCCTTTAGGTCATGCCTCAACCATCTTTTCTACGGTGTGGATGGTTCGCCCCGTGGTCACTTGGCCTTGCCTGAAGCTGCATTTATGCCCACCTAACTCTTCGGGAGCACGAATGATCTACTCTGTGTTTAATGGGATTTGTCAAGGTTAGGTATAAAGTCTCTGATTTTCAAGTCCAACATTGAGTCCCCAAGTTAAAGCAACTTCAGAAGAAGTGTGGGTACATTTGTTAGAAAAATCTTCTAAAATTGTCTGGAACTATAAATCTTTGGGTCTACAGGTAGCGGAGTGTGATGGTTTTCTGATACTGACTTCAAATCTTATTTACACTTACATAGAAATTATCATTTTCATGCAATTTCTTTCACCATCTGAATTAGTATCTTCGGGTTTTTACCCATTTTGTCTTCCAATTTTGCATTCAATTTTGCAGGTGATAATTTCATCCATTTTGCATCAATCATTTCATCCATTTTCCATCGATCATGTCATCCATACCCAAAAAACCGCTTTCATCCAATTCATCCAACTAATTCCATCCATTTCATCCAACTAATTTCATCCATTTCACCCGACTAATTTCATCCATTTCATCCAACTAATTTCATCCATTTCATCTGACTAATTTCATCCATTTCATCCAACTAATTTCGTCCATTTCATCCGACTAATTCCAACCAGTTCATCCAACTACTATCATTCAGTTCATTTTCAGCTCCACAAATTCTTGAACGAATGTTAATGACTTCATCCATTTTTTCGGCAAATTTTTCAAAAATTTCTTCTACTTTTTCCTAAATTTTAGTTGACTTCTCATATTTTTTCTTCTAATTTTGCCCTCCATCTTTAAATTTTGCCGCTCCCTACTTTCCAATTCACGCTCACCGCTCACCGCTCGCATACCAGCATTCCCCTCAAGGAGGATATTCTCCGGCTTGACATCGAGGTGAATGATGTGATCGCTACATTCCTCATGAAGATAGGCCAGACCTCTAGCGGTGCCGAGCGCGATGTTGAGTTGTTTTTCCTAGTCGAGAAGCTTCTCGCCTTACTTCTTGCCGAACAACCAAGCGTCCAAGCTGCCGTTCGGCATGAACTCACACACGAGCAGTCGGTGGAAGCCTTCGGAACAGAACCCATGCAGACGAACCAAGTTGAGGTGTCGGATGGTGCCCATGGACGCGACTTCGGCTCTGAACTGCTTCTGCCCCTGAACGGACGTCTTCTCCAGCATCTTCACCGCCACGCGCGCGCCGTTGGCGAGGTTCCCCTCGTACATGGATCCGAAGGCGCCGTCACCGAGCTTTGGGGGGAAAATCTTTGTGGCCTTTTGGAGCTTGGAGTGAGAAAAACGAGGGAGAAGGCTGGGCACTGCGTCCAAAAAATCGGCCGGAGTTTTGTTGTCCTTCGACCCCGCACACAGAATCAAAAATACAGACACCCTTGCCAATGTGATCACTACAGTACTCCTATTGACCAGCCGATCCAGTTCAGCTGCAACAGATCTCACGAGCGGAGTCATCGCTAGAAAACAGCGCAGATGAAAAATTTGGATTTAGAGCGACGTATCACCTGGAAAACTCGGATGTAGAGCAACGTGTCACCTGGAAAACCTGCATCTGGAGCGACGTATCACCTAGAAAACCTGCATCTGGAGCGACGTGTCACCCGGAAAACTTGCATCTCGAGCAATGTGTCAGCCGGCAAACTTGGATCTGGAAGAGCGGCAGGCGAGTTCCAAAGGTGGTAGAGCAGCATTGCAGCAACATGTCAAGTAGGTGGGGGAGCACCGCCTGGAGTCCCGATTTGTGGCAATCTTCAACAAAAACAATACTCACTGCAACAAAAACCATACTCATATACAAGGTATTCTTGTCCCTGCCCTAGGACTTCCAACTTACACTGAGGTTTTTAAATCCACCTTATGAAGATTACGTGCATCTTTTGTTGTATCGGGCTCTAGATGTCATCATGTAGATGTCAATCATGAGTTTGGTAGGACTTGGAAAATACGTTACGGTGCATCGCGTCCGGATTGAACCAAATTGTCTTTACGCCTTACAGCTTCAGGTTGTGCTTCTTCTATCATATTCAAGCGATTCACGCGTGATTTTGGACCTCCTTCATGTTGAAGGTGACGAGTCTTAGCATTCCATCGAGGACTTGAATCCTCGTACTATGGTGAGAGTTAGGTTATTATTGAAGGTGAGAGTTTAATTTGTCAATTGGATTCACCTTGAAGTTTGTGCGCCTGTTATAGCATCAGGAATATTAATGTCCCCTTTTCAACTTTTTGAGGCTGGAGGATAGCTTTGGACTAACGCATCCGCTCTTCTCGCAATTCAAAGCACTTGGAGGTATTTCAACTTGCATCTCTATGAAAAAATGACTCGGGTATTCGATTGAAGAGGAATCCGATTGTACCTACAAGAATCAAGATGCTGCTTGTTAGAGTCCTGTGACTCAGTAAGTTTCATTACATTTGACCCTGGAAGATTGGAATTTCTTTGAATATGTTCAAAAAAGGGTATGTATAGGCCGAGGTCGCTGTATATACTTGGAAGATAGTGACCTACTCTTTGTTGATTTCTTATGTTCAAGCTTGTGGATGGATAGTTTAAATGTCAAGCAACATATGTGATACATTTGCAGCCGCGCAGAAATTTGCTGGATTCTTGACTTCAAGTAACCAGCGGTTGCAATGGCTACGCCACTGCGGCAGCCGCAGCGAATCTCCAAACGAGTCCTTTACAAATGAGAGAAGTTAGTTTACCGAGCAAAGATGGACGCAGAGCAGGAAGCTGCGGAGTATCCACAAGGCCTTGGGGCAGGTGCAGCTTCTAACACCACTGTGCCCCAAACCCTGGTCCAGCAAGCGGAAATGGAATCCATTTAGCAAACTGCTGACAAGCTTGCAAAGAAGAGTCTAGACGTTGCACAAATTTGTATGTGCAAGTTCATCCTATTTTCACGTTTACAAAGCAGCCTTAGGATCATAAAATTAAATTAGAATCTTCAACTTGGAAAATTAGTGGCTAATCTGGTTCATTGAATTTCGATTGAACGCCAACTGGGGTTTTAACAATCCAAAATGAAGGTGAGTCAATAAAATTATGTTTAAAGGAAAGTAGTTGTCTTTCAGCAAAGTAGCACACGGTTTTCCACTGAAAGTGATGATTATGAATATTCTGTCTTGCAACCAAATGGATTGTCTCTTCTATTGACCAACTGCCTCCAATCACTAGCTAACCTTGCAGTGCGTTTTATTTGTTGGATTTTGAATTCGTGCAGTGTGTGAGTACGCATATACCCTAGTGTAGGGTTTAGATCCGAATAGTGAAGGTCGGGGTGTTCTGCAGCTCAAGACTGGTTTGCTGTCCGTCATCAAGGTACTCCTTAATCCAAATTATGAATCTTAGACCACAATTTGGTTCATATTACTAGCTATCAACAAAGTGTACCCACTTTTAGTCCACTTACACTGCATTGCTATTGTTCACCACACTTGGTGTACTCATATAGAAATTTGTTTTATGCAGCAAAAGCCCTCTAAAAAGGAAGGAGAGAAGATTGATCAAAGTCATGATGTCCAAATATTACAAGAATTCTATCAACGTTACAAGGAGCAGAATCACCTTGAGCAACTTGAGTACGAGGACAATAGACGTCGGCATGGTGATTCCTATGATGAGGACTGAACAAYGTGCGAGTTTCTGGGGAAAATTTCATCCGTTGTGCACTTAATGTACTAATGCATCGTGCATGGAGATTTGAACTTCATGAAATAATCATGAATCATATTGGGTTGTGCAGAACTGAACAACGGGCTGAGGTACAAAGAAAAATGTATCTCATAGCAAGAATTCTCAATGAAGTCGTTGATGCCCTCACAAAGGACGGCCAAACCAAAGAGTTTGACTCAGACGTAAGTGTCTTTTGAGAGCTCTGCGTTCTGAATATTTTTATGTTCAAGCGCATTTTTCTACTTTTTACATGTTATGAGCTCAAGTTGATCTTCCATTAAATACGTGCAACGATATGGAACTCAATATCTATTGCAATTTGTTGACTTTATTTCAAGGTAATAGGTCTGGCAATAAACTTGACACATAAGCAGAGTTTCCAAAAAATTGTAACACCTTGACCTTCTTTTGCGGAACTCCCTGAATCATGTCTACGGTTGTTTTGATCTTGTTTGATTGTCTCACTGTATAGTGTAATCTTGAACAATGGGCAACTAACGTGCTTCAAGAAGAATTTATTAACCATGCTTACGATGTTGAACTTCATGAACGATATTGTCATGATTTACAATTGTTTGTTTCTGCAAGTATCTGATTTTTTGACTTCCAACAGTTAAAACGGACAATGGAAGAAGATGCAAAGAAGGTTAAAGGTTTCAAGGCCTATAACATCTTACCTCTCCAGAATCCTGGCGTGGCCAATGTTTTCCAAAGTTTTCCATGCGCATAGCACTAAAAATTTCCTAAAATTAGTGGCTCAGCTTACCTTTGTTATATGTCAGCGCTTTGACCTAGGCAAGGAGACTTGAATTGGTGTCAGCTGTACGGTTTTTGACGGTGTTTTATTGGCCATATGTTGGTGGAGCCACCAAAGTACTTKGGTACAACGAACCAGAGCTTCCRAAATTTCCTGRAGATTCTRGTACTRGTGATTTGGATAGGCATCTTGATCTCTTTGATTTCTTAGAGTATGCATTTGGTTTTCAGGCCCGTACRTTAGTGTGGTGACCCTAAATATTAGTATACTAGGACAAATCATTGTAGCCTGCCATTCTCTCATCGACTGGAGCTAGTCTTGTGAATGTTTTGTCGTGTTATTCCTACGTGTTATTCCTCACTTGGGAATGCTTCCTCTGTTTAGCAAGCCAAGAATGTTAGCCCTCCTGACACTTCTGGAAACTCAAACGGGGTGGTGAATGCGCCGGTGAATACCCCAGGGGCACATTACAATAATACAAGTGGCAGTCGGGCCGGTCTGTTTTGAACGCCTATCTCTGGTGGTGTCCAAAGTGCCACATCTTCTCATGGGTTACCTCACCCTGCCATTGCTGTGCGCAACCTCATTGAACAGGTATTGGTCTCGATCAAACTTACCAAGAACTTTATTCCAAATCTCCTTTGACTCAATGGGCCTCAATCGACTGTATCAAAATTACTATAGACTATGCTTGTCATATCACAGATTTTAGCAAGAGTAATTGAAAGAGAGCATCAATGCAGGCTTGTTTCGCACATCTGTGCACAATCATGTCTCGTATGCATCATCGCCGGCGGGGTTACCCCTTCGGTTCACTCGTGGACTTTGCAATTGATAATCGTGGACGTATGTTTCGAAACCTTCACTAGACCAAGTTGTATAGGTAGAGGGGGTAAAATATGGTCTAGTTTCCTTTTCCTWAGAAATTAGCAATGCTTTAAAGCAGTCAATACGTTCATTTGCTTTTTTGGCTACTTGGCTATTTCTTTCAATCTGTGTGATTCTCTACAGTCTGTTTCTGTCTTGAGATTTAATCTGTTACGTTTTATTGCTAAATTTAAATTTAAAGCTGAGATCTTTAATTATTTTCTACTGCTATGACTACTTTGGGATGAGGTACAGAGGCCTTTTGGAAATTATTGCTCTAAGATTACGTAACTCTTCTTGTCATTGGTGCTTTTTTGATCTGTCCAAGACCCGTTCTCACATGTACAGTTGCTTAGACCGATAAACTTTTTTCTAAAGAATCTCGGTGCTAACAAGATATAGGTTGATGGTGGTTTGCAGGCAGACAGTGTGGCTAATCAGCGAGAGCATTTGATATTACTTTTGCTTGTAACCCACAATCGCGCCTGAGAGTAATGTTTGATACGGAAGATAAGGTGCTCTAAGTTCCTAGTCAATCATCATGTTCTAGTATTTGGTTGTAACGGAGATAATGGGATTCAAATTTATAGATATGTGACACTGTCACCTGACAGCACTGTAAACAACCTTGAAGTAGAAATTGAGGTGCTGCATTAGAACTCTACRCTGCTTTGTGGTYGGAACAACAGCAAATTACAATTGTGCAACTTTGTTTTGAATAGAGCGTCGTTCTCACAAACTGTTGAAAACATCTTTTTGCCCTCATTTCTTGTTAAAGATGGTCGTGTGGCAATTTTGTACRTTAATGATGGCACACATCTTGTTGGTACAACCTCAATTTTTTGGTCTAGAAATCTCTCTATTTCTTTTGAGCCCCTTTTGAGTATGTTTTTGCTTTGCTTAGTGATTAGAGTATGAGAATGATCACCACTGCTTTCAAGAGCGCTCCAACATATGCTTTTTTGGACAAACTTAATATTTAATGCTTTTGTTTGTAGCTCCCAAGAATGCTCCAACTGCACATGATCGCCAGAGCGGGAAGGTCACCAATAAACAATTCGTGTTTTGGTACAACTGGACATGCTGCAAGGTAGAATTCTAATTTTTATTTTATTCTAATCAATTTTCTATTCCCAATTAACTTTGGATAATACATACGGTTGGAAAAGCTGATTTAGTTGACAACATGCTGTTTTCAAGCTTGCATGTACATTCTAAGACATAGACTCTGCTCACACTGCTCCGGACGACATGTAACAGTCAGTGATTTATGTCTTCTTGGCAGATGATGCAGGAGAACTCGGAGGGTTGACCACGAGATAGCCAAGTTGTGAATGGTAGGTGCTTATTTTTTGACAAATCTCTAAAAGCATTAGCACTTACAGCATATTTGTTTTTCTCTTGGTGTTGTGCAAGTGTTGTGTAGGTGTTGCCGTGTGAGAGCATGCAAAAATTGATGTACTAGCAAAGACTCTAGCAGTCTTTTGAGAACTATCTGGTTCATGGTGCACTTCAGGAAATCTTTTCTAATCCATGGACTTGTCAATTCCAATTTGTTGAAGGAATCAAGTGACTTGCGCATCATTAGTGACTTGTGCTAATCACTTGCGTCGGRATTGGAATGGCATTGTGCTGCATAATTTGTTGCGTGGTGGCCAATTCTACACTAAAATACTCTACTTTGTGAGCTTTAAGTATTTGCAATCCATGAATCTTTGTACTAAATCTTTGTGAGTTTTCAAGATTCTATAGGGTTTGGAAAGCAGGTTGCGGAATTAGAAGGCATTGCGGAGGCAATTGAGGAAGTGATAAGTTGCACTACGGAAGCTAATGCATAAGTGATTGGACTGGTGGTAATGTCATTGAAATATAGTTATGGTTTTAAATTGATTCAATGGAAAAGTGTGTGAGTATGTTTTTGCAGATGGAGAAGTATGTGTTGCTATTTCCAAGTCATGATTCCAAACAATATCACGCTTGAAATCATCTTGGTTAGCTCAATTGTGTATTTTCTACACTAATGAACTTGATTAACTAAGTTGTTTTTCCGGTTAGTGATGACAATTTTCCATCTGGTTAATTCTTTACATTGTTATGTCTAAGCCAGTGGTGGATCTTGAGTGAACAATGTACAAAGATTCTTCTATATTCAGTGAAATCCATTGACTTACTCAGGTAAGAATGAACTGAGTTGCGTTTTTGGTTTATTTTGAGTACGTATCAGATTCTTATGTATAGTGGATGTGGATGTTGGAAATTTTCATGGAATGTGTGTTGATGTTGATGTTGATAAGTTGAATGGTTTTGCAATTTATATGTCAGCTAATAGGTATTTCTTTCATGTAGGGCATGAAGATTTTCCATTCCCAATTTGTTGCTGATCATGAACTCCAAGGTCATGTGCTTCTTTCTACACGGGCTTCTAAATCTTCATGGTTTTCCTTGTGCTGTAGAGTAGCAAGAACATGTAGCCATCATTTTTTTCTATTCAATCACAATGAAGTAGTACTATAAATCGCAGCCACATAAGATATGAAGCTTAGAATCTCAAATCATGACAAATGAGGCTTTTCTTTTRAATTCTAATGTCTCCRTTGTAGAGTACAAGTTTTAATGATCACAAAGTTGAAAATTGAAATTTGGCCTTTTGTGTACATCTATTTGAGTATTTGTAGCCAACTAGCCATTGCTTTGCATCTTGCAGAAGAAGCTAGCAATGCCTTTGTGTTGTACGCTTTTCTTACAATGCATGTTTATTAATTTTCAATGAAAGTTGTAAGTAATTTACGCAAAGTATTGTAGTGACGTGTTTCATAGCACTTGATTAGTAGTTTTGAATGAAATGTTGTGCTTTGCAATGCGTGTTTGTACGTAGATGTCCTTTGAATTCCGTTGTATGTGTGCATATACAAGTGTTTGGTTTATTAATTGCATGCAAGCACTCCATTGCAAGTGCGCACATGCAAGCTCTTCGTTGTATGTGCACGTGCGCAAGCTCTTCATTTTTTGCAAGTACGTGCGCAAGCGCTCCATTGTATATATGCACATGTGAGCAAGATCTTCATTTTAGCACGTACGTGCATGCAAGTGCTCCATTGTATGTGCTCATGCGCAAGCTCTTCATTTTTTGCAAGTGTGCATGCGCAAGTGCTTTGTCTATTAAATTATTTCAAATGTGTGCACAAGCACTCCAATGCACTCATGCTCCAATGCGCGCGTACTCCAATGTGCACGTGTACTCCAATGTGCACGCGTACAACAATATGGGTGCAAACGCATGCGCATGCAAGCACTCCAATGTGCGTGCCAAATCCACTACAGGGTCCTTTTACCATGTTTTGCTTTGTTCTATAGAATACGTGTGGACAAATAGATTTGCGCTTTCAACTATATATGATTTTGCATTGGAATTATCACTAAAAACCCACAATTTTCATCTGTGCGATTGTCAATCAACGTATTGAGCGACTACCGACGTTTTTCAATATTTTCAACAATGGAATCCATTGTCACAAAAACATGGGAAAAAAACCCGTAATGGATTTCAGTGCGCGGTTTTTTTTACCATGTTTTGTTATAGTGATAAGTCCCAATAGCGCGTTTTGTACGCTCAGCAACCATTTCGGAAACCTCCTCTCTTTTCGGCTCTATCAATTTCGTGCGCAATGCGTAATATGAAGGTGGCTTGTATTGTAATCCAGATGCGGCCATTTCTTTCACAACGTTCACAAACGTAGGGTGACGCACAACGTTGAATGCAATGTTTGCCTCATAAAAAAAGTAAGACCACATCTTATCCAACTTCTGTCTCATCACATTTTGTAAGGCCTCGTCCATGCTCATTTATCGAGATGTGTTGGGGGTATTCTTCCTTCTCTCCACCGTCGTTGGAATCGAATCTACTGAATCTGGAGCAGCATGTTGTACATCATTTCCACTGCAAGGCACCTCTACTTCTTCCAAACATGCGGCCACGGGTGATTGAACCACCCCCTCCTCTCCACCATCCTGTCCTTGGACCTCCCCCTGCATCTCTTCAAAGGTCATTTCTTTTGGAATCAACCCCTTGCAATCCCAAAACTTCTACAAAACCGCAAATGGCATTTTCTTACACTTATCCCCTATGGTCTTGGTGCCGTAACCAAAGTGAGAGAATGCCCTCTTCCGTACAAAAACAGAGGTCTATCCACAAAAAATACATTTCCGTGTATTCTCCGCGAATTGAGGTCCACTTTGAAGAGCCAACTATGGATTCCACTCTCTCGTGGCCCTTCGAGTGTCGTTCGAGGTAGTTATGCTTGTGGCCGTGCGGCTTGCCATGTTTTTGATTGCCGATGACCTCCTAAAACAATTTACGGGTGTAGATGATCAAAGTGGATATCTAGAAAAAAAACAGCCGCTAAGCCACCTTTGTTGAGTGGACATGGGCTCCACTCCAAAAAAGGGTGTTGCCCTCCGCAGACACGAGTGCAGGCACAAAGCTTCTTACAAAAATTCAAGTCATGAGGTCATCAACGGAGGAAGGTAACGAAGAAAGGCCTACCTCCAAATTTAAACTCGCGTTCCTCATGGCGACCTCATGGGCCACCGCGGGTACAGGGTCAAGTCGGAAATGCGTCGAGGCGACTACGGGTCCGCCACCATAGATGACAGAGCCAGGTGGGGGCGGTTTAAGGTGGGGCAACTGTGGGTACAAAAGGGGCAACTRCGAGTACCGTCTAAGCGACTACAGGTGTGGGTCAGTTTAGGCGACTGCGGGTCCTGGGAGTGCAAGATTGGCGATTGTAGGTCCTATCAAGGCGACTACGGGTCCTCCGGGCAACTGCAAGTAACGCAGTCAAGCGACTGCGGATCCCACGGAGGCAAGTGCAGGTCGAACTTGGGCGACTGCGGGTACATGTTAGTCAGACGACTGCGAGTACTGGAGATGGGTTCAGGGGTACTTCAAGGGCGACTTCAGGGCCGACTGGGCGATCGCAGGTCTAGGAAGGGCGACTGCGGATTAGAGGTCCTCCACGGCGGATTAGAGGTCCTATTGGACATTGAAATGCGGGAACGGATGGGTCTTGGGCGACTACGGCTATGGAATGCGTAAGGTACAAGGTCCAGAAATGGAGCGGGTCCCCCGCATGAACATGCTTTGGAGGTATATTTTGCACTTTAAAATGTACAACACTCTACATTTGACAAGGTGGTCAATTTTAATGCCCATTAAAATGCAATTTCTTGCAACTTCAAAAATTCATAACTAATTCCACAAAGCTCCAAAAAAAATAAAACGAATTGGGTTAGATGCCAATTCCACTTGTCTTTTGAGGAAAATTTACTGAAATTTATTTCAAGCAATTTCACCTTGCTAAAATTCAGCTTCAACCATTAGATGGGCCATTCATGGACCTCCTACCTTAAAACAGAGCTCGTTCTCTGGGTTCACGCGACCAACAACAACAAATCAAAATATTCATGAACATACATAATTCAATTCAGCAAACAACAATTTGGGCATGGCCGTGTCAGTGTTGTAAAAAAAGAAGGATAAACCCTTTTTATGTATACATGATTCTAAGCTTACATAGTCCTACACGGTCTACACGATATCTAAATCATGCACCTTTTGTCATGATGCCATATTTAACTACTTTTGGACTATTCAATGAATTTTGGACTTTACATTAAAAGATCTCTAGATTAAAACATTGAGAGATCTCTCGATGTTTTCAAAGATCACCTGATTTTTTTACAAATCTCCCGATGTTTTGCATAGATTTCCCAATGTTTTGCATTATCTCCCAATAACCCATTTTTTTCTTCCGATGACCATTATTAATTTTAGACTTCAAAAATCCAAAAGTAGTTAAATGTGGCATCATGCACTCTGCTTCCCATTTTATTCTACACTACAAGAGAATGGGGTGTTTTAGGTATAGTCCTAGAGATAAGATTTTAAGTAATGACCTATAAGAAGTCTTTTAAGCAAATTTTTTCTAAAAACACATGTCTTATAAGTAAAATTTTACTTAAAAGACATGTGTTTTTAGAAAAAATTTGCTTAAAAGACTTCTTATAGGACATTACTTGAAATCTTATCTCTAGGACTATATTTAAAACATCCCATTCTCTTGTAGTGCTATTGGCTTTGATTTGCACTTTCACCAATATCTCTTCCTCCTTAATGAAGGCAAAGGCTTTCTAATTCAGCTTATTCTGAATCCAAAACTTCTTGTAGGATTTACTAAGATCCAGATTTATCTTTTCATGGCGTATGGTCCCCTCCAACTTCTGTTCCAATCTCTTCACGGAAGCTACCTTCTGGAGGAATATCAATATGACTAAGGTTTGGGTACTTCAAAGCAAGTGATGTTCAATGAGGGTTTAGGAGGAATCAATTAGTGCAAGTAGAAGTTACGTACTTTCTTAGCAACAAGTAGCTCCTGCCTGAGCCAAAATAATTTGGGATTGATCAAATCTGTTGTGTCCAATCCAAAAACAACAAGCTTGATAACAATCAATTGAGTTTGCTACTTTAATCAATTACAATTAACCCGTGAATCCAGTTGCGGTGCCAATAGAGCCCAACAGATTGAGCCTTTCTTTTTGTCGATTGATCCACCCATGCATGAATTGCATGTAGCATGAACTTCTGTATGGCATCAAGAATCGTTGATTATTGTACAAAGTTGCATAATTATAAGCTCAACAAGGTAAGACTCCACCACAGATCCTGAACTGTCTGCAAACACGTAGTTGCGCAACTAAACTCACTTCGTGAAATAAGTTGCTAGAATTGATCCATCGATTTCCTGTTACTATCAGTTTAATTAGTCCTATTGATTGGTTGGCTCTTGAGTTGGAAATAATTAGGCTTGTCATACAATTCTTGCTCGTGAATAACTTTTGAATTCTTTTTGTTGATTCAATTTGTTTAGGCTTTTGCAATCACTCTAGCTAAAAGTATCACGAACTAATTTCATGTCTTCCTCAGTTGCACTCTGAAACTATGAGATGATCAAAGGTGATGATTCCATGGGATGCCAAAAAAGGGAACTAAGTATGAAGAAATCTTTGAAGCATAAGTTGATTGATCAACCCATGCATGAGACATATCGTTGAAAATAAAATGAATTCCACCAACTGGACTTAGGTTTTATATCTTTAACTCTGGAGTTCTACAAGATTGCCTCCAATTTCATGATTTTCACTCTAATACTATGAGATTATTAATCGTGCTGATTTTGAGATACTTTCGGATGCCAGAAACGGGAGTTGTGGACGAAGAAATCAGTGTCTAACGATTGATCTACCCATTCATGAACTACATGCAGCATGAACTTTTGCAGTCTATCAAGACTGATTGATTACCGTATAGAGTTGATGGTAGCAACCGTTAAATAGATGGATTCAGACACACCACCTTTTMAAGTTCAAGTATCAATTAGTGGCAAGTACCGGCCACTAATTTTGCGTGGTCACATGCTTCATGAGCAAACACCCAAATCCTCTTTTCCTCAGAAACGTGAAGCAGGAAACACAAATCTTGACTTGTGGGTTGATGGTTCGATATACCCAATAGATTCATCTGGGAAGAGGCCAAGGTTTACAGATGTAAAAAGTTTGTTAGAGGATGTTGATGAAGGAGAGAACGGTCTGTTAGGTTACTCAAAGAGCTTATTAAACTCTAGATAGACACTACTTGATCTGCAAAGAGAAACAAGCATTTCAGAAAACAAAAAACTGAGGCAAAGTATTGAGGACTTGAGTTCCTCATTATTGCAACAACGTAATGAGCTTGAAAAAATGCATGAAATGAACAGTAGACTCCTGACACGATCAGAATTGTCCCAAGAACAAGTTGAGCAATTACAATCTGAGATTATTTTAGTACAAAGTAACTTGAACTTTGTGAAAGAAAAACACGTCCAGGAGTTGGCTGATCTTAAGAAAGAGCTTGACAAAAGCATGCAAGCAGAGATGGCTTTAGAGCAGGATATTAACGTGATGACCAAAGAGCATGCCGAAAAAATCCAGTTACTAGATCAAAGCCACCTAGCTGAGGTTACAACACTCAAATTAGAGCATCAGGGCACTCTAAGAACTTTGTCAATGCTGCAAAGCAAACAAGTTAAACTACGGTCAACTCCATATGGTTCYCGTAAAAAAATTCAAAAACGTCGAGACCTGTCCATGTTATCACAGACCGGAGGCCATGCTAAGGCCATGCGAAGACTGGCCCGTTCAATCTTAGCACCGAGCACTGTCCAAGAGATACAAACAAGCAATGCTCTCAACCACACAAAAAAAAGACTATGCGGTACAGAAAAGAAACAAGTTGAATCCGGAAAGTTATTGGCCAAAATCTTCACCAAAAGAGAAGTTAAATCCATGCTTGAGACACCTACCTTAAAATCTGTTGGAATAGATATAACTAACATGTACCTTGACAAGATTGGAGAGTCAGTAGGTGTTCCTCAGATTTTAGGAACATGCGATAGATTAGGGATTACTCAAAACGGATATGCTCARGTCTACAAACAAATGAAAGGTGGTGCAAAAACAGCTAGGAGGGGTTTGCGTATCGATTGTCTTCCAAAACCATACCATGTCTCAATTTTGHGCAAAGAACTAAATGCAAAGTTAGTTGACTTTATTGGCAACTATTATTCCCTCAATTCAGAGGTTGAGTTCCAATCAGGAAAAGGATCAAAAAAGAAAGATCCAGTTCAAGTCAAACTAACAGAACATAATTCCTTTTTTGTCAATCTAGAACATGTCCAAAGAACAATGGTCYAGCTCTACCGCATCACTCCTGAAGGTATGTTATTCTGGTCCAGCTCTAGCAGAATATTGTGAAAATATTTCTCACTAATACTTGTGAATGTAATGTAGCCTTGAATGAGCATTGATAATGATAATGAATATATTGCTACTTTGACATGATTGTGATCTTTCGTAAAGAATAAGAGATTTAGATTGATAAATTWCTAAACAACATTGCTWAAACTTCATGATTTGTTAAACCTTCTATCAAGATTGATTTTCATTCCAATATTGTGGAACTCAACTAATTTATTGACCACTAATAATTGAATCAAACTTTGTCTACCTAGYTTAGGCTCATTTAGTAGCTATGTTYATACTTCTCTTGTGAAAGAAAACAATTTGTCACAATTATCAAAAAAATTTAATAAAAAGTTCACATTAGCAAACTCAGATCTATATAATTTCACTAGTTCTAGGCTATAGGGCTCTATGCACTTGAATTCTTGGAGAGATTTAGGTGGTTTGAAAGTATGTCGTTTTAGATAATGTAGCCATTAACTGCCACATACATGAGACAAATAATTGAAAGAGCTTCAAACATTCTGGGAACTCAAAAACTTGAGTCTGAACAGATGGCGTTGAATGCATGGTTATCTAGAAATAAAGTCTAAGTGAGATATCAACTTTCAAGATCTAGGAGAAAAATACCCAAGTCCATTCCTGGATTCAAATATCAAGGCACATGTAACAATTCATAAAAAAATTGGTTATATTATAGTTTGTAATAGTAGTTTCTCATGTCCAATGTTTGTTGTTTACTTTCAGAGTTGGCTGGAGAACCTCTTAAGTTTTGTATAAAACTTGATGAGGCTGAAATTGTTCATGCCCCAAAGCTGGAGAGGGTCAGCATAACATTCATGAACAAGGCCCTCAACAGGGACATTACTAGAGAAAACCCTGAATTCATTGCCGTCCAATCTGAAAGAGAAATTTGGCCTGTAGGTTGCTTCCAAGTTCCAAAGGAAAGCTATGAGATATTAGATTGAATATTCAAACAAACACAAATTCCATCACTAATCTCAGCAGAAGAAGGTGGTCAAAAGCTTCACATACCTGGAATTGGAGATTTTAGTGTTGAATGGCATCTTTCAGGTGACATGAAGTCCATAAAGTGCATGTATGGTTTACCACATGGTGCATGTGCTTCACAAAGATGCATCTACTACCTACAAGAACGTTCTAAAACAATCATTGCAACTGCAGAAGAAGCTGCAGCACCATTTTCCAAACGACAGCAAAATTGGTTAGGTGGGTTATTTTCATCACGACACCATGCTAAACCTGTCACTGGAGTGGCAGCTCAAGAACGGTGGAAGCCTATTTTACAAATACCTATGGATAGAGTTCATCTATGTACTCTCCACACATTCAACTGAATTGTGGAGAAGATAGTGCATTTGCACTTTCAATTTGTTTGGACTATCAGAGACAAGAAACTAAAAGAGGAAGCTACAATAGAGATGCAAGATGTGATTTCCTCTACCGGTGCACATGGTGGCAACGTCATCATTTTTAGAGATGAACAATTGTTAGGCAAACATAACAATGTTCCAAGCAAACCATCATTTAATGGTGCACATGCTGCTCGCCTATTCCTGCCATCTAGACTTTCTGGAGGATCACCAAAGCTATACACAGACTTAGTGGCCGCAGAAAAGAATTTCATTGACTCTAGAGGGAGTAGAAGAGCTAAAATGGATGTTTGGAGTGGTTTAGACAAGCTCAGACCTTACTTTCATGGTCTAACACTTTCTGAGGATCAAATAAAGGAATTCAAACCATTGGTTGACCAATGGGGCAAAGATTACATTAAAGCCTTTGGTGAACATCAAGTTACGAATATGAAATACTCACAATTGCAAGCCGCATATAATGGTGGACTAGTTGGATCAAGTTGAAGTTGCCGATGCATATATGCATGGCTCACCTTCACAGCAGTAATTATGTTTCCTCTTAGTCGAAATTCCAATATTTTTGCTTTATATGCACCTGCAATGGTAGAAATACCATATTTCTTTGAATCTTTGGAATGGCTGCCTCTCTTTCCTRGATATAATGCAACCCAGGAATTCACTTCAACTCTCTTGGAAATATAGTCACCATCTTCTGTTCTTCGAGTGTGAATAATGACACTCTAAGTTTCGCTCCTAGGCCGCATCCTACAGTGTCAAAATCCTTCCAAGCATGGGGAGACTAGTGCCTGGTTATGATATATACGCCAAAAAACTCAACGTATCTCTCTATCATCTGATCTCTCCTAAGTATTTGCCTCCCACCACCACAAGGAAAGAAAATCTTTGAGGCACTCTATAACTTTGTAACTATAGGCATGGGCTCTTTGCAGTGTTTTTCTCTCGTAATAAATTTAGGAATATGTGACGTAAATATGAGTGCCATTTTTGGATTTCTAGGTCCTGCAAGGGTTACTGTAATCTATAAGGCAAGAGAGATCTTTTGCTGTTAAATTGATTACTTTGATGTCAATTGATCAATTAATTGATAGATAATTATTTCAGGGCATACCCACCTCCCGTGTCTTGGTATCCCTTACCATTCCAATGCATTCCAAGATGACAGGTGTGATTACAAAAGTGACAAGCTGACAAATCTCGAAAAAGCGAGGAACAAGTCTGGCTAGAAAAACTCAGGCATAAGATTCCAAATCTAGTTAGCCTTTTCATAAACCAGCTGAGAAATGGCGATGCAATTTCCAAAGAAGACTGAAATTTAAAAAGCTAAGAAAAAGACAAACTAATGAGCAAAGCAACTATATAAAGGCATCGTTGATACACAGATACTTGATTATATAAAACCYTGAGTGTAAACTTTCTGCATATGGTAAGCTCCCAGTTTTCTTTTTGCTACTTCAAGCTAAAGATTCTAGGGCACAAAGCCAGAGTTTACAAAACAATGGCTCTTCTCTCAAGGAGCCGAAAGGCCTCAAACTCAGTTTCCTACTAGCAGACATTAATTAATTTTGTATTTTTATCTAAAATTGAAAATTTTAAAGTTGCTATCGTATTCTAAGTTGCTCTCGTGKAGACTTGTGTTGGTCAGTATAACTACACACATTGACGCCCTTATAACTTTGCACGCATCTCGCCTTATCAATGAATTACCAGCACAAAGCTCTCATCACTACAAATCCCTCATGGCCACACACAAACCCTCCTGAAGACACAGTTACAGAGAAACCTTGCTAAGACACCGTCACAGATAAACCCTCACCCAGACACATAGAAAAATCCTCTTGAACAGAATTTGTTCAACGAATGAAAAACAGTGTGATGAAGAAAACCAACTACGACACCTATATTCAACGGACCATTCAAGATTGAATATCAATAGTTCCCGCGCAAGTGGCGGTTACCAAGATCTCTTCCCGCAACCACTGTGGCATCATTTGTGCCCTCATCAATAACGGGTTCATGGGATACGGATTCACGGGTTTCTTGAGCCTATATTTTCTTGAGAGTCCTTTTGATTTCTTGAACGCATGGCCTCCTACAGGCTTGATATTTTTTCTAATGGTCCATATACCACCAATGGTAAATCTTCTTCCATTGGAGTATCTTCCGGCTTGGCTTCCTTTTCCGGGATAATTTCCTCATCTGAGTCTTTTGACGAAGATGACGGTGACCACGTGTAATCTTGATCCGCCAATCCTTTGACAATGTTCTTCTTTGGCCCGAGCCCATCCCGTGGGATATTTCCTTGACCCGTCACTGAAATAGCCATGTTCGTTGGAATGGTTGTTTTTTTGGAAGTCTTAAAGGTCCTCCAATCCACGGTTCCCCCCAACTTCAGCTCGGCATACACCATTTGGCATATGCCCAATGAGACTTGGCTCCGTGGTATTCTTTGAGTTCCATATAGAGCACGATGCACTTCAATGCATCGCTGGACGAATGCATCATCCCGACAATAATGAAGATTGGCATTGTTGTTCTTCAAATTTATCTTGTGCCAATGGTGAGGAAATAGCTTGTTGATATGGCACCATCCCACAAATGCCTTGCACCAGCCTCTGTATGCGTGCGCAGCCGCGTCCAAAAGAATGCGTTGGTTTCTGCTCTAACAATCACCTTTCTTCTTTGTCTTCTTCCTTTGCGGATCCATCGTATCAGAGTATGTGTTCACAAACAATAGATTTGCAAGCAGTGGATTTGCGCACTGGAAAATAGTTGCAACATGCTGGTATCGAAAATTCCAACTATCGAACACGCATTCAGACGCTTGGAGGCAGATGAAAGACAAGGGGCAGCGTTGGAAGTGGCGCGCTAGGGTTATAGGCCCCGCTTTAAATACTTGAGGTCGCCTTGGGCGCATGCGGGKCCATGGCAATTGCAGGTTCCAGTCCAGGGAGTTCGGGTGCAAGACCGTTACCTAGCGCGCATGCGAAGGGGGTGCCCACGTGGAGGTCGAGCAGAGGTTTAGGAGTTTTCCAGAACTGTCACACCCAAAAGAAGTCGCGTGCTGGGAAGGCGACATTGGGTCCACGGCGATTGCGGGTCCAAAGCAATTGCGGGTCCAGCATTCTTATTAGTTTTGAACTTGTGGGCATGGCTTTTTTCTTTCTCAAAAGTTTCATAGTGTCGACAGTAAATATTATAGAGGTGCTCTGAATTACAACATTTTTTCACATATTGGATGTACAATATGTTTTTTTTCCAGAATACGATGATTATGTCGAAGACTTTTTCTTAATTCAATTTCTTCAGGCGTTTTCATTCAAGATTTGGGACATTACTTTTGGCATATTTTTGCCAATTTAAATATTCTAGTGCAATCTGGCATGAAAAAGCCAAGAAATCAGGCCCTAGTTCTCATGACCACCTATGTTTTTGCGGGTTTGGTCAAGGCAACTGCGGGGCTTGGGCAACTACGGTTCAAGGCCGTCTAGGTGTAGTGGCGCAATCCCCCCCCCCCCCCTTGAATTTGGAGGGAAGAGATTGAACGATCACTGACACGCTATACCCTCGCACCACCAAAAGAACCTTGGCATCGGAATATTCACAAACTGCAAATAATTCCAGTTCACGGACGTCATGGAATACTAAAAATTGAGGAGCCATCCAATGGTGAAAAAATGACAAGAAATACCGTGTACGGTGTGCCTATGTAACTAAAATGGAAATGAGCCTGAACCTATAAGCTTTGGCTTAAGCTGAGTGAAACAAACTTGCAAGACACAAGGATGAATCCACAAATTCAATTGTGTACCTGGAATGCTCCAAAGAAACTAAATAAGAGCCACCACCTATTAACATGGGCTTCAATCTAAGTTAATCAAACACACATCCAATGCAAATACAGCCACATAAACAATTGTGCAAAGCCTACGTGCCATAGAAGATAAAAATGAACCTCCACCTATTAACATGGGCTCCAAAATAAGTTTAACAATATTGTTTAAATTTTCTATTTTCTCAAAAGTGAACCAGTATGGTGGTTCACAGTGCGTGTAGATCCAAGTGCGACTGCAAGTCCTGGGGCAACTGCGGGTAGAGTCACTCAGGAGGCTACATGCAACAAAACTTGTTCTACGGGTTCCAGAGGCACGTGCGCAAGTAGGCAACTGCGCTTGTTGGGCAATTGCGGGTTTTGGGTTCTGACTAAACTCAACTGCACCAAAGCTTATTCTGCGGGTTAGAGCGGATGCTGTGCGCATGTGGGGCAATTGCGCATGCTAGGCAAGTGTGCCCATCGACGACTGCAAGTAGAGGGACTCACCGTAAGAGACATTTTCTTCCTAAAACCTGGGGCCATTGCGCAGGTTGGGTGAGTGCGCACATAGGGCGACTACAGGTGCTGGGTGACCATGGCTGGTTGTCCCAACATATTATCCAAGGCTGTTTTCCAAAATAATGTTTCCATTTGGTGGACCCATAGTTGCCCCATGCACAGTTGCCACGGTAGCCTTAACCACTTCAACCCACAATCGTCTGGCCATGCTGTCACCTCGTCACGCATGCGTGCCTAAGCAACCGCAATTACTAAAGCGGTCACCTAGGCGACCTCTTCTCGAACTTCCAACGCTACATGTTGCCTTTCATCTGCCTCTAGGTAGCTGAATGCATGCTCGTGTTCTAGAGGTCAAGGTTTTGCTCAAACTTCACACCGTATCATTCGACAAGCTTTTGGTATTTTTCCAATTCTTTAAAATAATTCTTGGTTGGGTCTTTTGGTTATTTGGGTCACATAAAAAACAATATTTTATTAATGTCATTGCTCCATGCAATTGCATAGGGATTGGTTTGAATCACAAACGTAGGATGACGCTACATGGGAAAACATTTGACCTTCTTTTTAATGTACTTGTTAAAATTGATTCCAATACATGTCTTTTGAATGCGACTAAAATCATTAGGTTGGGTCATGCAGGCTGCAAGCGACTGAAATCAACAATTTCTCAATTCTCTACTCGCAGAGTAGCAGGTAGTTGGGGGGTTTGAACGAGCTTCATGGAGGGTGAACAGTGGAAAGAGTGCTCCGAAGATGTCAAAAATGTTCTTGACAAAGAGGCCTTTGGGTATGTAGTCTTCTGGTTTGCCTAAGAACGTCTATTTTTGGAATTGGATACTATAATGTTTTCCAAATAATTATTTGGAGTGCTTCCTCTAAGACATTTTCAAACGATTGTTTGTGACGTGTTCTGGGTTCATGGGATTCATTTGTCATCTGTTGAAATAGGATTCAAGATTTCTGGGAAGGCTACAAGCTATATTGCTTTGGTCATTATTCTCATTGCACTACTTCAAGAATACTTTTTCGGCCTCACAAGATAGGTGAGTAACGTACGGGCCTTTTTTTTTTTTCAGTGGTTTATTTTTTTGATTGATTTAAATGGCATTAACATGAAAACTTTGGATGTTCAAAGATTTATGCCAAATTGCATGTGTAATAGGCCTGGAGTATCTTGTTGTAGTTGGAGATTGAAAAGTGCATTGATAGATAAGCATGTGCATAACGGATCCTCCAACTTGAAGAAATAGATGAATGCAACAATGCCCCCCGTATTATCCTCGACCCAAGGATATAGCCATTAAATGAACATAACATCACGCAAGTACCACCTTATACGAGAGACTACAAATTGAAGTGAAATATCAAAATATTTATATATAACAATTGAATGACATTTACAAAATATTCATTATTCACACAAAGCACATGTACAACAATATCTACACTCCGTGCCGTCACTGACAGAAGTCTATCCCCTACACCACTATGATTGAAACACCAAATCCATCCCGGATAGCACATAAGAGGTCCCGAAGTTTCTAGCTGATTTCTTAAACCCTTCCAAAAGAACATTAGCCTTGGATGAGGTACAGGACATGGGGGATTGACCAATCCGGTTCGCGTCTACGTACTCACGTAGTCGCCCCGGCGGACATTCCTCGTGAAGCCGCTTCAACCACAGAACGAGGATTCCCATCAATACATCGTCTCCACGTTGGTGACGATCCCAACTGTCTAGAAATATCCCATTGCCGTTCTCATTGAGGACACTCTTTTGGGGAGAGTCATCGACAAGAATAGTATTGTCCGTGTTAAAGAACGTGGGCTCCTCAGGGAAGTTGCACAAATGGTCGCCAAGCACTTTCAAGAACAGCAGCTTGGATGGGTTCCCGTCTTGGGAGAGGAATTTTCCCGGGGTAATCTCAACCCTCTTGCACTTGTCCTGCCCTAGAATGTCAAAGGGTTGCCTATTGTTCTGATATAGAAAATCTACCACGGGCTCCACCGTCTTCTTCAACATGGAGCTCCAAAATGCAACCTGATTCGAGATCTGGTTGATCTCGAAGAGGAATTCCCGGACATTGGGACGAACGAAGACCGCCTTCGTCCCAATGAGGGTGGGTTCCTGATCCGAGAACACATTGTCCTCGGGTCAATGCGCCTTCAAATTCCTAACGGAGGACCTATTCTCGCAACGACATAGCACTCCGTTCAGGTCGAACACAAAGTTCAACCACTTCTTCCGCGGTTTGGAAACTAATGGCGACACACTCCGCGACACTTTCTTTCTGCGGCTCCCGGACCCTACCTGATCAAATCAAAAACATGAGAGCGAATGTGTTACCTATTGAAACGCAGAACCAGTTGACCCAAACACAAGCGAACCCCATTGACCCTCACTATGCGGTTGCAGAATCAATCCATTCAGAGTTTGTTTGCGTGCCAATGGACAAAGAACACTTCTAAGTCTTTTGTGCTGAACAAAACATGTGCAAAATTAGACACAAGTGCATTTTAAATGTTTTGAGTTCATTTATTTCAAAATAAATCATGATACATATGGTAGAATTCGCCACGATGTCTACCGAGTTCTGTACAGTATCAACTACATGCCGCTCTATTATCTACAGTATGCTACAACACGCGTTTAGGAATGGGAGACTTGTCGACGCCACCCCCTAAATCACTGGCTGTCCACTCCATCCTGTCAACAGGACGATCGAGATAAGAGACTCTCACTACAAAAACAACATCAAGATGGAAGGCAGAACAAACATCCATCCATCATATTGCATTTGACTCACTCATGAATAATCATAGGGTCTAAAGTTTGAGGGGATTGTACCTTCCCAAATGCCAAAGATATGTCATTATCGTCAAAGTTCTCTCCAAAATCCAAGAGCTCTTCGTCATCATCGGTAGGGTTCTGCGACTCAGCCATGAACGATTGCTTTGGTGACGACCTCGGAGGCGAGATAGGTTCCAAATCTTGATCGTCCACTTGTGTTTCAGGAACCGTCTCTGTGTCAGGTTCATCGCCTGGCAATTGACTTGAACTATCATCGCTTCGAGGATAGTTCCCGGAGGTTGGATGATCTCGTGGCACACCCTTGACGCAATCGATCGACTCCTCAAAGGCGGGATTAGCGTCATTGAGTGGAACGCAGGCTTCTTCATTCTCTGGGCACACGAAAGGAAGAGCCCCGTGGATAGACAAAGTAGGGGTAGAGGCAGGATTATCCTCGGGTCGAGGATAATCTTGAACACCCGGTGACGACGCCCCAAAACCACAGGGTTGAGAGGTACGACCCTTAGATTGGACCTCAAATTCGTTGGCCTGTGGAGAGTGATGGTACTGAGACATTGACACCTGAGAAAGCCTCTCCTTCAGAATACGATTCTCCTCCTGAAGAGCTTCTTTCTCTATCCTCTCTTGCTCTCTTCTCCGGGCCTCTTCTTCTCTCTTCCTCTGCTTTGCCTCATTGCGATCCGTCCAGAAGTTCTTTTTCTCTGTTTTCACGACAACAACTGGCGTGGTGATAGGTTCCACGGATATCCCAGACTCCCCCACTAGTCCTGGCAGCGCCTCCTCAGCTGGATTTTCTTTCTCTTTGGCACCAGACGTAGCAGCATCATCGAATTCCGGCCCCTCGTAGTTATAACCTGCTAAGTCCTCGTACGAGCTTCCCTCACTGAGATCTATGATAGCCTTGCCTGCATAATTATCATTTGCGGCCTCAACGTCCCTCTCATTCTTCTCCTGATCAACGGGCTGACGCATTTCCTCCTCTTCCTGATCGTCCTTCTCCTCTTCTTCTTCGTCCTTCTCGTCTTCTTCTTCATCTACCTCGGGCTCCTTCCCCTTATCTTTCCTCCTCGCTTCCGCATCCAACTCCTAAACTGCACCTGAACCTGATGCGTGCTCCTCAGTCTGGACTTCAAAGTCTTGGTGGTGATGCTGTGTTGCCCGTTGATGATGAAGAAATTTCCATCCTTGATTTCATCCCATGTCTTCAGGGGCTACTTTAAGAGCATTTTCTTATCGCCAAACGGTGTCAAGCATATTGTTTGTTGTTGCCTGATGTCGCCAAGGTTGATAAGTTGCTCCTTCACGTCGTCCACAATCGACGACTCCAGTTTACTGATGACATATTTCGGTCTCGCCAGGAAGCATTGTTTTATTGACACTGTGAATGTTTGGGGGTCAAATATAAAGCAATCTTTACACCTGTCCCAGAAGTTCTTTTGGTAGGCAGCAGCAATCTCATATTTCTCGATCGGTTTTGGTTCGCCACCTGGGTCTGTCTATACAATGGTGAGAGCCGACCCTGAACTGCAGGCCACCTTATCGCGATTTGTTTCAATTTTCTTCTGGGGCTTACCACTAGTTTCTGCAACTGCGGGTTCCGAGGTTTTTCTTTTCTGGGGCTCGGCTCGAACTTGGCCTCCTCTCGCCCCCCTGCTATTTGATGCCTCCTGATCCTTTGAAGCAGCTTGGGATTTTGTTTCAGGCTTATCCCTCCGATTCACCGCTACAGACCCAGCTGCACCAAGTATGTCGACATTCTCGATGGCGAATTTCTCGAGTCGCCTGAATAATTGATTCATTCTGCAAGCCATGGACTTTGCTGCGCTTTGCTTCCACGGATAGTATATGGTGCTTAGCTCTATGGCAAGAGTGTCCTTGCTGCTCTCTCGAAGTCCTTTCAGGAGCTCGTCAAAGTTAAACAGTGCTCTCTCGTCATTGGCGTGGCAAATGATTGAGTGAGTATGGCTGAGCTCTCATCCATTGTCGTTCAACCCCATGAGTGTTAGAACAACAAACTCTTTTTGATGGTCTTCAATTAGACTGACCTTCTTGTTTATGTTGTATGTGACATACAACCCGGATCTTTTTACTTTGATGCGGAGGAACACGTAGTTTTTGAAACGATTAACGCAGAACATCCAGGAGTCGATCAGGGATTTGAACTGCCACAGAGTTCCGTAAATGTCCTCCATCTCCGTGATGAATGGGCCCTCTCCCACCCACATATTGAATGGCTCGAGGAAGGGAAGGGTTGCTGCATAGTCGTATTCGTCTGCCTCTACCATGCTGGCTAATCTGCTTAGCCCAGAATGCATGGTTAGTCAAGAGTCTGCACTGATTATCCTCGACTCGAGGATAATGGTCCATCTCATAAGCTATCATTGTCATTCTTGACTATTACAATATTGTGTGCATTCTTGTTTAGATAGTCACTCCTTAGCTAATTTATCCTCGACCCGAAGATAATCTCTTATATTTGTTTTTGTTGATTAATGGTGCATAGGGCATGGGAGTTATCTTCTTTTCTCTTATTTGATTTTCTGTCACTTACTTTAGCTATTTTTTGCTCTTGTTGTACTCGTTTACTCTATGTGTTTTCTCTTTGAATTTCCTAGTCTGATGCTTGGTCTTCTTATAAGTTTTTCTTTATCAATATCTCGCCAGAGACGTGATAATTGCCTGTGTTTGTTAATGTTTTTTGGTGGTCGGGGTTGAATTTGCATAATATATTTGCATAGCGTTTTCCTATTATATTTTTTTATCTTTAGTTTTACTGGATTGTTATCAAACTTGGATAATCAACATTGACGCCGCCGACGCGTTGATATTTTAAAGGATTTTATGATTTTTATGTAAATCATACTATTTTATGTTCGATGAACATGTTGATCTGTATCCTCAACTCAAGGATAAACAGCATCAGTTTCTTATGTACTTTTGGTTGTGGTATCATTTAAACCCTAATTGATTTGGTTCCGATCTGATTGAGTGATCTTACCTACGAGTTCTGTTGTTGTTAAGGGCCTCGTTTCGTGTTTCGAATGCTATGGAATTCGTGGCTCTGCAAAATTTTGTGGCACCTGCAGTTTATGAATGAAAGTCATGTAAATTATCAATAGAGACAACGAATAGAGAAAATGTGCATCAAAAATTAAAGAAAGTTGCGTACTTCTAAACCAGAATCCCTAAAAGAATACACTATCCCATGTTCAAATGCAAAATGGGAATCCTACGGCAATGCAACTATAAACCCTTAGAACGGCAAGATGATGTGTTTCTTGCTGAAGAAAACAAAGGAAGAACAAAAATATGACAGCTGCATAGCAATAATCTTGCAAACACGCGTGAGGAAGAAGGTGCCTACCGTACGCATCCAAACACGCACGCAGCCGCACGGGCACCCAAAAACGCACGCATCTGCAGTCGCTGTCTCGCTCCAAAATTCGCACGCGCAACAAAACTGGCACAGATCAAACTCCACCAAAATCCAACGCCCAGCAAACTCAATAACGCCAAGCAACCTCACAACATACTCTCCTCCTATTGTTCAAAACCAACGCCACCTCACAACCTCACCACCTCACAAACCCTAAACCAAAACCTCTCCTCCTGCCGATGGAGAAGCGCATGCCAAGCACGGCTCAGAGAAAGTACAACGCCAAGCGCACAGACAGAACACTACACAAGAACGCCACCCAAACGCTCCACCCGAATACGGTGCAGCAAAGCTGAAACCCTCAAACCCTGAAGCCGCGATAGGTGGGGAGTTCGACTGGGGTACCTCGCAAACTAAACCCTCAGATGAGTTCAACGACAACAGAAATCTCGTGTGGAACAAAAGCTCATTTCATTTTGATTTTCAGTATGAATACAAACTGTGAATGCATGGCCTATCGATCCTTTAGTCTTTCAGAATTTAAAGCTAGAGGTGTCAGAAAAGTTACCACAGGGATACCATGTGTATACAGACGTGGCAGTTCGTCATTGGTCAGGACCAAGCATCCCGATTAACCAAAAAAAAAATGTAATGGGAGCAGGGCTAATTTTTCACAGAGTTTTTGCCCGTCCATGTCCAAAAACCTTGAATTGAAAGGCATAAAAAATTGTAACCCGTCCCAAAACCGGTAATCTCAAAATCAACCCGTCCATGGAAAGTTTAAAAAGGTTCTAAATTTTGTGATTGATGAATCAATGTGTGCAGGTGGATTGAGCACTTCAAGATTGGTATTTCGATTAGGTATTAATGGTTTGACTCCATTATGCTTATATTCACATGTCATATATGACATAATGAAATTGATATTTGCACCTTTTTCTTTTTTTTAATTTTGAAAAAAAATATTTATTTTTAGAACCCGTCCAAAGTGAATTTGACACGTCCAAAAACCGGTTGAATTTCTGAGAACCTGTCCACTGGATTTTTTTTTTTTTACGAATATGTCCCTGGACATGTTAGGGACCTTGTTAAAAATCAAACACCACTGAATGGGAGTTCTGGAATCCAATTTATTTTGTCATTCCAAGACTTGCTAATGGTGGGACTTAAGTATACAACACTTTCAAATGAGAAAATGGTGTTTAGGAAAAAAAAATGGGAGTTGTGGAATCACTCCCTCCCCCAATTTATTTTATCATTCCAAGACTTGCTAATGATTGGTGGGACTTAAGTAAAAAACATTCCCAAATGAGAATATGGTTTTTTGAAAGAAAAAAAATGGGAGTTGTGGAATCACTCCCGAATCCAATTTATTTTATCATTGATTTCCAAGACTTGCTAAATGATTCTTTCCCCAAAATTAATGATTGTTCCCTAAAAGATTATTTCCTAAATGATTCTTTTGTGTGTTTAGAATGCTACAGAATCCACAGAGGAGCAAAAAAAATGGGAGTTGTGTAATTGTCTTCCTCCTCCAATGTATTTTATCATTCCAAGACTTCCTAAATGATTCTTTCCAAAAATGATTTGGATTTGGATTGAAAAAGTTTTAGAAACTCTTGTTTTTTGAGCAATTAGATAATCTTCTTCAAAAAATAACTTCAAGGATTACTTTCTTAAGAAAGTTTATACAATTTTATAAAAAACATCCACTTGGTTTGTTTAATAAAGTATTGCAGGAAGAATGTCAGAGCCTCCCATTTCCAGGAGATACTTCTCCCCTATTTCCAATAAAATATGAATAATTCAAATGCCGTTACTTTTCCCGCTCATGCGGTCGCGCCAATTCTTTTGCATTGTCTCTCTCCCTGCATTGTCTCTCTCACTCTCATTTGCATTTCCTCCTCTTTCTACCTCTTGCAAACATTGCTCTGTTGTTGCCTCCATGTTTTGCATTGCAATTTCAGTTCTTTACAAATTAGTAGCATCTACGGAACTTGGTCGCGCTTGCATCCTCGTGAGTTCATGTTCTCTTTCAGTACCTCTTCTTTGTTTTCCTGTAATTTATGTTATTTGGTATATGACCTCAAGCAATTCCAGTATGAATGCTTTGTCTACTTTGCAGTGTAAATGGCTCGATGGTTCTGTTCAAATTTTCAGGTGTCTGTGTACGTATGTCCTGCAGAGTCGACTGTCCATTCAGTACTTCTTCATTTGCTGTCGGATGTACGTGACGTCGATTTAACACAGCGATATTTACGCCGTAAAATACGAGATGCTAAAATTTGTCTCTTCATATTATCTTCGAGTCAAAGATAATTTGTGTTCTTCATTAACTGTAAAATTTTGAAAAGATACCCTCGAGTAACAAATACTCCGAATATTATCCTCGAGTCGAGGATAATTTGTAAACTTCAGAATGTTGAAGGTGGTGCGGAATATATTCTCCAATAAGGAATATTGTAGATTATCCTCAAGTCGAGGATAATTTGTAGCTTTAACTAGGATCAGAATTCTTCGGGATATATCCTTGAATAATGAGTACTCTGATAATTATCCTCGATTCGAGGATAATTTGTGAACTTCATAATGTTCTGGATTATTCGGTTATAAACTCCAAAAACAAATACTATGGAGATTAACGTCAACTGGAGAATGATTTGTAGAATTCACTATGTTCAGAATTCTTCAGGTTATAGCCTCTCAAAACGAATACTCTGGAGATTATCCATGAGTCAAAGATAAGTTATTGACCTCATCTTCTTTTGGATACTGTGGGTTATATCATGTACTAACAAGTATTGTGGAGATTATCCTTGAGTCAAGGATAATTTGTAAAAGGTTATCCTTGAGTCAAGGATAATTTGTAGACGGTTATCCTCGAGTCGAGGATAATTTGTAGATTTTGCTAATGAGAGCAGGCACAAAATGATAAATGGTCTATCAAAGGATAGTGACCTTCGATTCGAAGTTAAATCGTTTACCTTAACTTTACATCATTCAAGAGTATTGAGCATTGATTTCTTATTGCATTTCTTAGTTTCTAATTCTCTGCCTCATTGTTATTGTCTAACAAAATTATTCATGATTTCATTACTTCGTTGAGTGCGTGTCATTAAATCCTTGTATCTTTGACTTCTTTGATCATTCTTATCCTCGAAGCRAGGATATGTTTCATTAGGAAACTAATGTGCTTTTATCTGCGCAGAATGGACACGCTTGGTGTGAAGGAGTTTGCATCTCCATTGCCAACCTTACCAGCCAGTGTGGCCGTCTGCGAGGGTATGCCTCGCTCTTCTTGGATCACCAAAGTCGTAACCCTTACAAACAAGACCGGCATAGAGGTAGCAAGAGCAATTTGCCATAGCGTCGATGCACACCTTGTCATAGATATGGACGGGAAAACTCTTGGTGATGACCGGGTTGCAGTTCAAATAGCGGAGTCTCTCAGTGAGGCTGATGTTCCATCATCTTGGATGTGGTCAATGCGGTCATGGAGCACTTCGAAAGTCTTCCTCAAAGGTGCTAGCCTGTTCGATCATGATCAGACCCATAAGTATAAGGCCGCAGCGAGTGCATCCACGCGACGTATTCGTACTCGCGTGCGTTCCTATGAGACTTCTTGTGAGAGGAAAGAGCCAGAGAACCCTCCCAAGAAAGAAGCCCTTCTATCAAAGCGAGCAGTTGCGGAGGTGTCAACTATGGTCTGTTGCTGGCTGAATTGCATACAACCATTTCTGCATGGGGAGATTCAAGCCATACGTTCCCAACTTCATGTTCATGGTGGTGTTTACAATCGTCAGTCATGTCTACTTGGCGTGCACAAGCAAATCCACCATGATTCCAGTGGAAAGGAGATGATCACCTTGGCATCCCATGAAGTCTGTCCTACTGCCTGGTGCGCCATCCATGGAGTCCATAAATCTACCTACTACAGGTATAGAGAGCAGGCACGAGATGATAAACAGCCGGAGCGCCATGGTAATGCTGGATTGAAGAAGCCACGCACGCATACAGTACAAGCAACTGCCACACTTTGATTGCTTCTTAACAATAGCGCCGATCAAATGCCACACAAATCTCGGACCCTTCAATCAGGAGAAAGAGTTCCTTCTATGGTCCTCCTCTCAGCTTTTTGATGGAAGGACATGTTGCCGGACATAAATTCTGTGAATTCCTCGTTTCAATTGCAACATGTTTCAGCAAGTGGGTTGAGCAACCTCCATCGTGCTTCGTTTCCTGAATATGCTCCGAAGGCCCGTGGTGATAGTTTTTCTCGTTGTGGGCAATGTGATAGATTAAAACAATTGAGCAGTGCATGCACTCCATGTTCACGAGCACAAGAAATATGGACAAAAAAATTGAAAGTCCACCTCGCGGGACAATAAGCTCATCAGGAGCTGTATTATGGGAACCGCATGATGTCTGAGAAGTGCCCAGACAAGATGTTGACCATTATTCATGACAAAATGAATCACTCTAAAACGGCTTCTCCACATTAYTCTCACAAGAACAAAGGGACTGAGTCTTTCATGAAGATGCMTGTTGCCGTTACGGGCATGATTGCTCACGGACATGGAGATGTGCARTATGCGCACTATGGATTGGATATTTTTCCTACGGACTCGAATCACACAGTCGGATCTATTGCAAAGTTGTTGCGTGATTTGGAATCTGAACCAAAGGTTTTATCTCGTAAGTTGTTTGCAAAAGATGATCCCATTCATCCATTATCAGTACCTATTTTAGAAGGATCTGAGATTTGTGAAGATTCCCTTTCCCCTCGTGCACGGGACGTCATTGAGCCTTAGAATTTGCCTCCAACATTAACTCTTCAACTTGACAATGCCTCAGGTGAYAACAAAAACCGTTGGGTTTTTGCATTTTACTCTCTCCTTGTGTATAGAGCTGTTTTCCACGGAATATACATCAACTTCCTCCTTGTCGGGCACACTCATGAAGACATTGATGCTCTTTTTGGTCGGTGGAGTAGCAAATTGAAGACAAATGACTACCCCACGATTCCAAGGCTAGTGAAGTCTTTTATGGATTGCGAAACACAACCCGTAATCCCGCATTTTATTGAAGAGTTTCCCAATTTCAAAGAATTTGTAGAAGGGTACTTACATACAGGCAATGATTCTCTACAAGGCCATTCTCAAGCGCAACAATTCAAATTTTACAAGGATTCGAATGGGTGGCCTTTGATGCAGTACAAAATTCTTTGTACAAATGGTGATTTGTTGCCTAAGGAAGGTGGGGGGAATCGCTTGTGGAAGGAAACAACAGATGGGCGCCCTAAAGTACCACGGGGTAGTCCTGCACCTTTAGCTCCGCAACTTATGCGTTCTTTTGATGAGGTTTATAAGGGTTTAGATGGTTACATTGATTTATGGACTGCGATGGCTAATGAGGACTTGTCCGGAGAGTTTCGGAAAAAGATTGAGCCAGTGAAGAAATATTGGGAAGGTGTAAGAAGTACATTGCTTGAACCGCTTGTGAGACGTGAAACTTTGCGGTATGGGTTTTGGCCAAATTCAATGATCTCAAACGAGGAGGAAGACCAATATGTAGATGATGGCACAACGCGTGAGGAGTTTGCGGAAGATGCACCATTTGTTGGTCGTAGGCGTGATCGTCCAGCGCCTTCATTCCGTGTTGGCCGCGATGTATATGCAGGTTATTTTGTCGCAGTCCATCCAACTGATGGTGATGTTCGTCCATTTTGGCTTGCTCAGGCACTGACAAATTCTCATCCAAATCCTGGGCATGTGAACTCCATTCAGCTATAATATTGGACTCCGACATCCTTTCAACAAGTTGATGAAGGCACCTACTGTGGGTGGGATACAAAACAAGGAAATTTATGGTGCGAGGACAAGGCTATCTCTACGAGTTGGGCACACACGGACTGTATCATGACTGCTTGGAAGCCACGTGTGAGAGCAAGGACTTCAGATCCAAGGATTAAAATTCCCAAAACACAAATTGAAATCATCAAAGCATCAGTGGATGCATACATTTCTACTGAAGGCAACAATGCATCTTCAACGTGAAGGTGTTTAGTTTGTAGGCATAGGAAGTGAGTACAATAGGCATTTGAAGTTTGTAGAGTAGATTTGCCAATATCTAAAAATAGGGAAAAAATTTTAAAAGGACAAAAAAATTATATTTTGTTAGGAGTTTATAAGTTATATATTATTTTTTATATTGTCTTCCAAGAAAAAAAAAAAAAAAAAAAACAGAAATTAGAAAAATAGAAAGTAGATAAAAGAAATATTTTAGAGTATTTTGCAAATTTCTTTAGTTTATTGAATTGATCTTTTTATTGGTCTCAATTCTCAAATGTAATGGATGCTCTACAATATAATAAATATCTATTGTTGTTGTCCACACTATATTGTGCATTCCGTGGTTCCTCTCATGGTTTCTTCATTGTGGTAACCATTCATTTGTCTCACATTTTTTTTTTTGTTTTGGAAGGCTAAATGGAAGTATGTATCCTATGATGCATAATTTTGGATTTATTATGTTTACTTGGTAACATACGTTTTAAATTTTGGAAATCAATATATTTTTTTATTATTTTATTGACACTTGTCTCAATTTATTGAATTGTCTCAATTTAATGCCTACTTTTGCTTTTTAAATTTAGGATCATGATTAAAATGAGAATCCACATTCTCTCATTTTAATGAATACGGCCTTACATGCTTGAAAAGTTTCAAATCATTTGGAATTATACAACATATAAGGAATAATAGTAAGTAGGAAGAACTTCAACAGTGATTGAAACCTCGGAATTGTAAACAATTCATTGAAGGTAGGGAAAAATGCCCATTTGGATGGTTGAAATGTTATACCAATCCATTTACGGTGTTACACCTATGTTTTTGAGTGCCCCCATAAGAAGCTACAAACTTGAATTGAATAATGGAATTTGAAATTCTTTATAGAATAGACATTGAATATCACCCACCCAGTACCTCAAATTACAAGTGAACTCGTAATAACTTTGGACTCAATGAACAAAACATAATGATTCAAATCTTTACACTTAGATTGAAATCTAAAGAACCAATTTCAAATACTTATTTCTAAGGCAATAAATGTTTGAAGAAGTATTTCGTCCTACTCGAGGTGCCTAGCAAGCAATGAAAAGTACATATTATCCAAAAACTTTTCACTTCTATAATCCAAATTTCTAGAAAAAGATTGGGCTTTAAAGCTTCACCGTTAGACACATTTTTTCTACAAGAAGCCTACAACCCTAAAATGGAACTCCATTCATCCTAAACCGCAGTGGAATTTGTGGTGTGACCCTACCCTTGCCCGCAGTCTCCCAGGACGGTGTAGACCCGCAATCGCCACAATGCGCAACCAAAGTCCCGCGCAACTATAAGTGCGGTTGCTTAGAAGACCCGAGGTTGCCCCGAAGACCCCCGCAACTGTAAGAGCGGTCGCCCCATTCAACTGTAAGCGAGGTTGCCCTGAACCTACACTCGAAGTCGCCTATACCCGCACCCACACCTACAATCTATAAGCGCGGTCGCCCAGAGCTGCAACGAAGGACCCGCCGTTGCCTAAACCCGCACCTACGGTCGCCCGCACCCACTGTCACATGCGCCTTTTTCCCAGACCCGCACTCGCTCGTTCACCACTGCGGTACTTAAGCGATCGTGAACTCGTAATAACTTTGGACTCAATGAACAAAACATAATGATTCAAATCTTTACACTTAGATTGAAATCTAAAGAACCAATTTCAAATACTTATTTCTAAGGCAATAAATGTTTGAAGAAGTATTTTGTCGTACTCGAGGTGCCTAGCAAGCAATGAAAAGTACATATTATCCAAAAACTTTTCACTTCTATAATCCAAATTTCTAGAAAAAKRTTGGGCTTTAAAGCTTCACSKT
>VACF01001937.1:0-43101 GCA_006891605.1 Pleurozium schreberi | reverse complement strand
TTTTTTCTACAAGWAGCCTASAACCCTRAAATGGAACTCCATTCATCCTAAACCGCAGTGGAATTTGTGGTGTGACCCTACCCTTGCCCGCAGTCTCCCAGGACGGTGTAGACCCGCARTCGCCACAATGYGCAACCAAAGTCCCGYGCAACTATAAGTGCGRTTGCYTAGAAGACCYGAGGTYGCYCCGAAGACCCYYGCAAYTGTAAGAGCRGTCGCCCCATTCAACTGTAAGCGAGGTTGCCTTGAACCCGCACTCGAAGTCGCCTATACCCGCACCCACACCYACAATCTATAAGCGCGGTCGCCCAGAGCTGCAACGAAGGACCCGCCGTTGCCTAAACCCGCACCTACGGTCGCCCGCACCCACTGTCACATGCGCCTTTTTCCCAGACCCGCACTCGCTCGTTCACCACTGCGGTACTTAAGCGATCTCTTGCCACCCGTAGTCTCTGTTCTTTGTCTCCGCGCATTGACTGTGATCCACCTAGTTGTGTCTGGCTGCATGCACTGGAGACAAAGTTTGATTTTTGAGGGGGTATTTTACCCTTTCTAGTGGAGAACTTTTTTAGAGCACATTGTAAATGTAAACRCGCCAGGCTTTTGCTTACAACTTCATAGAAGTCTAAACGCATATTTGTACGCTTGTATCATTGCTTTTTTAGTTGCTTATTATAGTCATAGTATTTACAGTAGTCGTACAGTAGTCGTACAGTTACAAAACAGTCACCATGGAAAATGAGCCCTGCAAACCTCACACTAGTGACAACACGGGAGAGGAAAATGAATCGCGACAAAGGTAAAAAACAGACCGGTAAAGTCCACAAGAAGCGAGCACCCATTTTGACTCATCCAAAGATCAAGGCTTTCAAAGGTTGGAAAACCGAACTAGAGCCTTGGAATTACAAGACGGCTTGCAAATATGTGGATTGGTGCCACATCGACAAGGTATTTCCGTGGTGTCGCCACAAGGAACACGTGAAACAGAACAAGGTCAATCTCGCGTACTGCAAGGACACCGAGTTTCAGCGTAGGTGTTGCGAGGTGTGGCACGCGTTGTATTTGGAGGACGTAGGGTGAAAGCACACTACGGTTGTCCAAAATCGTAGTCACGGCACAATTTCTGCACAGAGTGAAAGTTTACAGTCTTTTTTTGTATAGTCTATTTGACTTTAAAATAAAATAAAAAATAAAATAGAGTCATACATGTTGCATATATTGATAATTGCATAACAAAAAGTGATTTTCTTCTATTAATTTAATATACAAAGTACAAACATTGAAATGTTTGTACTGTCACAGATTCAGCTTCAGCATTGTTGTACTTTTCTTGTCTAGTTTAGAGTTTGAGTTTCACAATTCAGAAAGCTAAATCCAATGCTCTTATGTTCAGGTACTTAGACCAGGAATTTAATGAGTGTTTTAAGGTTTACATAAGGAAATATCCTAGCACATGTGTAGTTTTAGTACGAAGGCCAATTATTGACCTTAAATTGTTTTTTTAAGTTTTTTTTTTGGATTATTTGATAGAAAGCATTGTGGTTGAGATGGGCCACCATTGGATTTTGGTTAAAATTGACGTTTAGGCTCCATTTACTATCAAAATGTGTAAATTTTGTACCAAATATGTACATTTTGTACCAATTTTTGTACCTTTGGGGGGGTGACCGTAGTGTGCTTTCACCTCGCAACTTACCAAAACGACAACTTTTTCTTGTTTCTTGTGAGAATGGTGTATGCTAAGGTGGTATTGAAGAAGAAGGTGGATTGGAGCACCATCCCAAAGATCCATTACTCATCGCCTCCGGACGGACCTAAAATTCCTATGCCAGATGTACTCATTCATGTGAAGAAGATGCTATCAAAAACAAAGGGCTCTAAGTCTTTAATTCCCGATGAAAAGGTAGCATGGTCATTGAATTCAAGCTCTGATGAACACACTCATGAGTACGATGGCTACGATTTCAATAGCGACAATGAAGATGTGGACATGCAAGACGGACAGACAGTTGCGAATCCCATCTCATTGCCGAACATGGACGAAGAAATTATGATAGATGCATTCTCAAAGGATGTGGAGCAGTGGTACCTAGACATGGGTCTCTTTGAAGGAAACTGATAGTGTGGGCGATTTGGAAGAGGACTTGGAGCTTTTGCGTGCACAAATAAAAATGGCCATGCAAAACGCCATCACTGAGAACGACAAGCTCAACATCGTTCGCAACAAAGGTCGAGCATTTTACATGAAGAAGCTCAAACGTGGGAAAGCACATGCCATGGATGTTTTTGTATTGTGGAAATCAAAGCTAGACACCCTTTTCCGCAAACGTTATGAAGAAGAGACGGAGAGGAGCCGCTTAAATCTAGAAATAACGGCAAAACAAAAAGATTTTTATGATGCCGCCGTACAACATGCACCGCACTTGGAAGAGTTGGCTTTGTCTTCCGAGTACGGTGAAGTCCATGAAGAGTTATAAGTGCTTTGGAATTTGGTCAAGTTCCACAAGATGAAACTACCAGTGCTTATATCAGAATTGACCAAAGTAAAGGCCGAAAGACAGTATTTTGTGGACTGATATAAGTGGTTTAAGATTATCATAGGAAAGGATGAAGAGCCTATACGTGGAGCGGGACTAGAGCCAATTTTGAGCAACTACTTGAATACATCATAAAGCACTTAAAATTAGGACGCCGATGAACAGTGACAACATGCCTTTTTTTGATGGCGTTCTAATAAGCCCAAGCTTGAAAATGTTGTACAATTTTGTGTATATAAAGAAAATTTCAATTTCTATTGTTTGGTTTATGATGTTTTTTCAAAAAGCTTATCCATTTGATTGATAAATTGAACATGATGTACCGGCACATACGATGTTGTGTACAATGCACAATTAGAACATGATGGGAATTCCTCTCGTTTAGGACAACAGAAGCATTTGTGGCACGTGGACCAAATGCAATTTGATTGCCTACACCGCTTTATACAAAGGCTTTATCATCCTGTACAGGCGAAGCGTGTCCACGCGTGTGATTATTTGAAACTCAACGCTTGATTTTTTAGAAAAAAAAAATCAAAAATATTATTGTTCATGAGAATTGAATCAAGTGATGAATTCTCTTTAGTAGATGCCGAACTACTTGTACGACTTTTGAATATCCTCAATCCCTCCCAAATGATGGAAAATGCAATCAAACCTTGAAATCATTTATAGTATGAACCCTCCAATTGAAAACCACCAATAGACGCCTGCATATAATTCAAATTCATGCAAGACGAAAGAACGGTACAAAAGTCATTTAGTACAATAGGAGGCCATGGAAGTCGAACAAGTCGAACAAACCAAAACACCAAATTTTACTTTTCATTGTAGAAAACATATAATGTAGGCAATCACTAAAGCCTTGCATTGGTTTACAGGATTACAAGAAATGATTGTAGCGAGGTCAATTCATTTCTAAATAAGTTTAGTCTATTACATTTGGATCAGTCTGGGAGCCACTCCCTTCTCCACGTTCATAAGTCAATGATTCTCCAACCCTGAGCCTTCGCCGTGCTGGAGTCGGGGAAGAGCGTGGAGTGTCATTTTTGTCTGCGTAGAATGTGCTTCCAACAAATAATCGAGTGCTTGACTTTGGTAATACGGTCCGTACATGGAGTCCAAGTAGGTCATGTCAGTTAAGTCTTCCATGGAAGCATGCTCATCTTGATTGGCTACTTTTTCTCCTTCTAAGTTCCAACAATGCCCTCGCGGATGACAACCCCATTTGAAGGTTCCGGAAGGCTTGTCATAATGTCCACCTAGGCATTGGAAGAAGAATGCCCTCTTCCCTTTGTTTTGCGGACCTTTTCCCATGAGCCTTGGTGCAACTCGAAGAATTTCTTTGGGGTCTATTTCCCAATTCAATTGGAAGCTTGCAAGGCCCTTTTCCAAATCATGCTGGCCTTGACACCAACTCCAAATCAAGTCTCGTCCCCACATTGTCAGGTCTGCGGTGGTGTCTCCATTGTGTTCTTAGGAAAGAGGCATGTACATCGTTAAATTGAACAAGGCATATAAGTGATTGTGAAATGGCGCTGCACATATCACGCAACGTCATCTGATCAAACATTGCGTGAGCAAATACTAAGGATGGTAGACATGTACACATGATCCTAATGCACACCCTCCTTCGGGGCCAAATTGTTTGAGACATATGGGGCATTTGGTATGGTCCAAGACAAAAGCAGCAAGGTACGGCCACAATAGCTTTTGGTTGACCATGTCTGCATGGCTTGACTTTTGATTTTTGTAGTCCCAACAATTTTGAGTTCAATCTATAACATATTGTTTGGGCAACTTGAGCATGGACATGTCATTGGGAAACATGTCTTCCATCAAAGCCCATGACGTCAGGCCATTCTTTCGTTTCGGTGCATATGCAACAAAATTTCTAGCAACATTTTCTAGCTCTTTTGCAACTTGTGATCTGTCTATAAAGAGAATGCAAGCAACTTTCCAATGACAGTAAGTGGCCATCAGCTGTGACAACTGCACTCGAAGTACTATGTTTTCTTCTTTCAGTTCCAAATTGTTTTGCTATGACCTTGTTTAGTTTGTGAAGATCTTGCTCGACAAAAGCATCATCCATATCCGACAAAGTCAAAGTGTCGTGATCTTTGTCTTTGAGGCGTTGTAGTTCCATAGATTGTTGGGCGAGGAGACCATTTCTTTTGTCGCACTTCAACCACAATTTGTTGATTTCAGTCTGTAGCAAATAGATGATGGCATCTTTTGTCTTCAACAAGCCCTCAGCCTTCTACATGGCCACAATGTCCTCACTTGATCCCGCCACTGTTGTAGGAGTAGGAGCCTGAATAGTTTCTTTTAGGGAGTGTCCTTGTCTGGCCCAAAGTTGAAGACGTCCATCGCTAGCTGTCGTGGCAACGACGCGTTCACACCGCTTGTTGGGCTTGATGCAAGTCTCACTCTTGTGGTTGAACAACGCCCTATAGATGTTGGCCTTTTGGTTCGTGCCCTAGAGGTTGTAGCTTCCTCGACATTTTCATTCTGGGTTTCCGTAGGACCAACAGATGGCCCTACAAATCTTGTTGCCTTTGGGGCCCGCACACCATCAGAGTCGTCATCTTTTTCAGATTCCTCAGTGTCAAACTCAACTGGGTCTTGACTTTTGTAGGTACTTTGAATAGCTCCAAGTCCACCCTCCGGAAACTGTAAAACACCCCTTGGAATGATATCGTTCTCTGGACGTGTTATGTATATACTTTCTTTGACTGTGCTCCAATCGACTTACTTGTTAAGGGTGACCTCGGCGTATGCTCCTCTAGCAAGGAAGAGAGAGACCTTGTTCCTTTTCACAAAGGCAGTTTTGTAGAAGATTTATCATAATTCAATGCATCTTTGCCAAAAATCCAAATTTTTGCAATATTTCAAGTTTGCCTTATTGGTGTGGTGGTTATGATGATGGTGTCGCGCTAGGAAGCACTTGTCGATGTGGCACCATTCGATGAAATCTTCACAAGTTTGTAGTGTCCAAGGCTTTGGTTCTTCATTCCAACCTTTAAAGGCCACGTGGTTTTTGTTGTTCAGCATGTGCAACCGCTTCCAATGAATGGTTTCCCTTCGCTTCCGATGCTTGTCCATAGTAGCCTTCCGTAATGCCCAAGCCGTTTTTGCAGCATCCGAGATAGGTAATGCTCCAGCATTGTTGCTTCCAGTGGCCATGATTGATTATCGATTGCGAGCCCCAAGAGTCTTGCTTCGGACTTCCAATAGTCCAAAACACAAACGTGGATGAATGTAGGATGTAGTATAGGCAAGGTTTACGCATATAGACACCAAAGGATGGATACAAGCCAAAAACCGTAAACAAAGTGGAGTGCAAAGGGCACGGGTGATTGCATATATAACTAGGGCGAGTGCGGGTCGGTTAGGCGCGTGCACTTGAGGCGACTGCTAGTCGAGACCTCGGATTTGAGAGGGCGCGCCCGGATTTTGCTGGGCGACCTCGGGTACTGTAGGGTGACCGCGGGTACAGCGTGGGCAACAACGGGTACTATAGGGCGCGCGCGGATTCTATTGGGCAACAGCAGATACTGCGTGGTGACTGCGGGTACTGTGGTTGACCGCGGGTACTAGAACGCGCCTAAACCCACACCCAAAGTTGCCTAGTGCACTCGCCCTAAAACCGTGGTCGCCTACATCCGAATGCGCCCTAGTTTTTGCCACGTGGTTGCCAACTGGCAGACACGTGGCGAACGGGCAAGGTAAAAATTTTCAACTAAAAGTCAATGTCAAGTTGACTCTATTAGACGGACGAAGAGGTCTACTTGACGTGTTGGATGTCATGTTCGTCGAATGGTCAAGTTGTCAGGGCGAACAACCCTGTGTCCAACTAGCCTCAAATTGATTCTCAAACCTAGCCACCATGGCCGTGTCTAGAAGAAAAAAAGCCTTTTTTAGCTCGTACATGTGTTCTTGAAGGGTCTTCATAACCATCCAAGCATTGGTCATTGTTGGGTTTTTTCCATCAAACAATCGAAGAGCAATAATGGCGGGCCCCACTATAAACAAAACTTCCAAAAAGATTCCAAATGAATGTCCTTCAGCGCTTCTTTGGCTCAAAATTTCAATGTGATTCCATGTTTTCGTTTAAACAAACTATTCTCAAACGCCATGTATTCCGGCTCATTGATCAATCAAACCAATGTTCCCTTGCATGCCACCAAATGTTCTATCACGAGGTAGTTCACTGCGAAACATGTTTCAAAAAGCATTCACAATGCTTTTTTTGGTGACAATTGCTGAAAGAGAACTAGAGTATACTGATATCGCTTAATACACTTCACAATTGCTTCACACCTCATCACAATACCTTTTATTTTAGAACTTTTTTCCGAGTCTTCCATAAATAGGTCCATTACATGTGCTGCACATCCCTACATATAAATGTGAGGATTCTTATCATTTAACGACTTCAACGTCCCCGTGATTACAATTGCATTGTTTGTACATAGGTAGACAATGTTTTGAGGACCAACTTCTTCTATGTATTTTGCAAAAACATTTCATTGTCTTTTTTTTTTCTAGTGGTGTCCACCAATCCTAGAAATACGTCCCCAACAAGACACATGAGCCTTACATTCAACAACGGACAGCTATTGGTATCTATTTATCCATCTAAACAAAGAGTTGCTCCATAAGTTTCAATAGCGTGCTTTGTACGCTCATCGACCATTTGGGAAACCTCCTCCTTCTTCGGCTCTATCAGTTTCATGCGCAATGCTTAATATGAAGGCAAATGGTATTGTAACCTAAATGCTGCCGTTTCTTTCACAGCGTTCACAAATGCAGGGTGACGCACGACGTTGAATGCAATGTTTGCCTCATAGAAAAAGGCAGACCACATCTTATCCTACTTCTATCTCATTGCAAGCTGTAATACCTTGTCCATGCTTATTTATCAAGACATGGTGGAGATATTCCTCTTTCTCTCCACCATCACAAAAGTCCAATCCACTAAATCTGGAATAGCGTGCTGTGTTTCATTTGTATTGCAAGGCACCTCTACCTCCTCCAAACACGCAGCCAAGGGCAATTGAACCACACCCTCGTCTCCACCATCCACTCTTGGGTCCTCCCCTTGCATCTCTTCAAAGGTCATTTCCTTTGTAACCAACCCCTCGCAATTTCAAAACTTTTGAAAATCCGCAAATGGCATTTTCTTACACCTTTCCACTAAGGTCCTGGTGTTGTAACTAAAGTGAGAGAATGCCCTTTTTCCAACAAATTTGGAGGTCCATCCACAAAAAAACACATACATTTGCATGAATTTCCCACTAATTGAAGGCCATTTTGTAAAGTCAACCATGGATCCTACTCTGTTGTGGCCCTTTGGGTATCGTTCGCAGTTGTCCTGCTCGTAGCCACACCGCTTGCCATATTCTTGATTGCTAATGACTTCTTAGAACAATTTAGGATTAATGATGATCTAAGTGCCTATCTAGAARAAAGCACTGGCAAAGCCACTTCTTTTGTGTGGACAAAGGCCCCACTCAGAAAAAGGTTGTTGCCCTCCAAAGAAACCGCATGCACAAAGCGTCTTTCAAAGATTCAAGTCATGAGGTCATCAAGGGAGCAAGGTGATGAAGAAAGGCTGACCTCCAAATTTATATCTGCGGTTCTCAGTGCACCGAGAGTCACCCAAGATGTGACCGCAAGTACTGAAGTCAACTCTAGAATGCGTCCAGGTGCACCCAAAAGGCCACTCCGGGTCCACAACCACATTAGAGAGGGCCGCGCAATTGCGGGTGCAAAGTGGGTCGATTGCGGATCCCACAGAGGCAATTGCAAGTCAATCTCGAGCGACTTTGGGTAATGATAAGGCAACAATGAGTACTTCAAGGGCGACTTCAGGTCCCACGAGCGCAATCGCGGGTTTTGGGTGGGCGACATCAAGGCCCACAAAACGGCCTCGAGTCCAAGACGGGCGAACTCAGGCCCCACTAAGTGACTACAGGTCCTTCTATACATGTACTCTGCCTTAGCACAGAGGAAAATTTTTACATCTATGCAATTTTTTATTTTTCATTCCAACAAACAAATTTCTTCTGGGACTTTGCCATGCTAATTACATTATACATATATTGTTTTCTTCCAAAGTTCTATAGTGATCCTGGAAGAAATTTGTGSTCATAAGCGATTGAAATAATTTCTATTTTCCAAAAACAACAAATCAAAACATTTGTGGACRTATAGATTTCAATTTAGCAAACAATATGGGCAATACCATATTAGTGTTGTACAAAAAGGAGGATCAAGCCTTTTTATACATCCATGATTCTAAACTTACATAGTCCTACACATTATACAAGATATCTACATCATGTACCATCCGTCATGCACTCCGCTTCCTTTTTTTCTTCTATAGGCTTCAATTTTGACTTTTGTCAATTTCTCTTCATCCTTCAAAAGGGCAATGGCAGATTTATTCATCCTATTTGGATTCCAAAAATTCTTGAAGAATTTATTGAGATTGAGGATCGTCTTTTCATGGCCTAAGCCCTCCTCCAACTTGCGTTCTAACCTCTTCAAAGAAGTTATCTTTTTCTTCAAGTCCATGACTTCCGATGATGACGGTACATGTTGGACACCTACATGCGCCTCACTTGAATGAAGAAACCGATCAAGAGGGCCATCATCCTTTATTTCATTTAAGCGGTTCAATCTTGATCGTGCCTCCTCCACACTTTATTTTTTTTGGTTGAGGTTGAATTCTTCCGTTTCGCACTTGTCGATGACCATCTGATTTCTCTCGCTCACAAGAAGGTTGGCATTTGAGCTTGATCCTCCGTCTTTMCACTTAATTTCTTTTCTTGTCAAGAGCTGCTTTGCGAACGTATTATTTCATGTTCTCCCTCCACTCCTAAAGGGTCTTCCAAGGAAGGCAAAATCATCAATTATGGAGCAACTTCCTTCTCCATCTCAATTTCACCATCTAGCTTGCATGTGTTACATCACCTCATCTTCCGTACGATAACGGGCCTCCAATGCTTCCATGGATATAAAAGGTTCCACGCACATTGACACGGCCCCTTCTATGTTTCCTTGTCCATATACCACCAATGCTAAATTTTCTTCCATTGAAGTATCTTTCGTCTCAGCTTTGAGGTCCAAAATAACTTCATTATATGAGACTTCTGACAAAGATGACGGTGACCASAAGTAGTCTTYATTTGCCAATCCTTCTAYAATGTTCTTCTTTGGACTRAGCCCGTYCCATTATACTTGTTTGAGTTGCAAAAATGTACGTATTTAAGAAGGTCCATACATATATTTTAGGGTGAYATTTCATGCCTTTGCAAATGTTCCTTTCTTTGTRGACCCTAAATCACCCCATGCGYRGTYGTCCCATCTGCAGTCGCCCATCCGCGGTCGCCCAAACGTAGTCGCCGCAAGAGTCGATAACCCCCGCCTAATCYAGGTATTGAGAAACCTTCWTTGTARATCTGYGGTTATCCCRTCCCCRYRGTCGCCGTGAATCCAAGGTTGCCTGACCATGTTGTTGCCCCGTCACGCACGCGCGCCCTAAGCGACCGCGGGTACTAAAGYRGTTGCCTAAGCRWCCGCTTCTGCAACTTCCAGCGTTGTGTGTTGCCTTTCATYYGCCTCTAGGTAGCTGAATGCATCTGGAGCTCAAGGTTTTGCACCAACTCCACACCATATTATTYAGCAAACTTTTGGTATTYTTTTAATTCTTAATATTTATTTTTAGCCTTTTGGTTAATTGAGTCATATAGAAAGCAATACTCTATTAATGCACGTGCCCCATGCAATTGCATAGGTAATGGTTTGAACTCCAATTCCATGTGGTGCTATGTAGGAATACATTTGACCTTCWTTTTAGTGTTCTTGACCAAGAGAGGGGGAAAATACTCTATGAATGCACTTTAAAATTGCTTCCATGACATTCTTTTGAATGCAACATAAATTCTTGGGGTGGGTCACGTACATTGCAATCTATTGAAATCAATCATTTTTTGATTGTCAACAAGCAGAGTACGAGATAATTTGGGTGTTTGAATGAGCTTCATGGCAGGTGAGCAATGGAAGGATTGCTTTGAAGAAGTCAAAAATGTTCTTCAAAAAGAGAACTTTGGGTRTGTACTCTTCTGGTTTGCCTAAGACTTGTTTTCTTGGAAGTGGAGTCTATAATGTTTACCAAATATTTTTTGGGAGTGCTTCTTCTAAGACATTTCTATGAGCATTTCCCGTAACTTGGATTGGTTTAATGGAAATGATTTGTGATCTTTTGAAATAGAGTTCAAGATTTTTGGAAAAGCAACAAGCCATATTCCTTTGGTCATTATTCTCATTGCACTACTTCAAAAAGACTTTTCCAAGCCAAYAAGATGGCTGAGTATTGCATGGTCTTTTTTTTCCGTGTTTTATTTTTTGACTGAATTGATTGGCATTAACATGAAAATTTTGTATGTTTAAAGAGTTATTTCAAATTGTATGTATAATAGGGTTGGAGTGTACTATTTTAGTTGTAGATTGAGGAATGCATCGATAGAGCGTATAGAATCACTTCAAGTAGATGATTGTTTGTGGACACGTGGTCCACTATTTTACTACAAGTGGAGTCATGTGTTCTTTACAAATTGAAAGCCATGTTATAAGAGGCAACATATTTGATGACGAATTCAGGCGGCTTGTGGCCATGAACAAAGAATATGTCAAGATTCGCYTTAGTTAGTTTTTTCCTTTGTCATGTAGGTATTGCTATGTTAAGAGTTTTAAGTAACTATGTCAAAATGTTAGTTTTTATTGCACTAAGTTTGCAATGGTCAAGATGCAGGGCTCTTTTGGAAGAATTTGAGGATGTGAAGGAGATTTTAAATTCTGAGAATGGTTGTTTGTTGATGCAACTTGTTGAGGTTAACGCTCAACAATTGTTTTTACAATGAGCATAGATATTGTTGACAAATAGGTATATAATTTAGAATGACGCATCATTAAATGCTAATTTAAGTACGTTCTAAAGCCACCTCAATGTCAGGAGGATGAACATGGGACGAAAATCTTCTATGCACGATCTATGAAAGTTGAGCTGCAAGTGATTTTTGAGGGCTTGTGAGCAAGGCTTGACCAAGCCCATGAGGACTTAGCCAACCTTTTGCCCCAATCCAAGCGTCTCAAAACGGGGACATCATCCGGTGGTCACCAAAAGTCTTCCCCTAACAAAGGCAAAGGAATAATTTTGTGAACTTAAAATAGAGAGCAAGAAGTTTTTGATTAAAAAGTAGTACCGCACCAAGTTTGGATGGAACAACAACATTGATTCTTCCAATTACTTGATGATACATGTGTATCCTACAATTTTTAGGAATTTGAATATGCATGCTCTGAATTGATACTCCTTTTCCATTCATGCATTTAGACAATGATTCTCTTGCCTCAAAAAAAAGTTCAGTTAAAGCACTATAAATGGCCATTTGAGTTGACTGCATTTCCGAAAATATTTGGTTTTTTATGTCTGACCAAATGATCTTATACTTAAATTGAATGTCACCAACTGCTAAAAACCTCACGAAGTATGATCATACATAACAAAGTTACAAGCTTTAGAAGCAAAAATAGAAGCAGTCGCAAGGTACTTGCCCATGATTTCTAGGCGTGGATGCTCATCCGTAGTTTCCTCCTACACCTGTATCCATACCCGAGGTTGTTCCTTGCACTTGCACTCAAGGACACTCCTTCCACTCGCACCCATGGTCGCCCCCTAAACCGGCACCCACGGTCGCCCCTAAACCCGCAATTGCAGTCACCATGTGTATCCGCATGTGCTAGCAGACCCGCATGCATTTTAGGGCGACCTCAGGTACTAAAGCAGTTGCCTTGACCCGTAGTCTCCACTGTTGGTCCTGCGCAACGTCTTTCATTCACCTCAAAGTGGATGATTGCATTCTCGTGGGCCAAGGTGTATGTTATAAAGGGAATTTTTTGCCTTTCTTAGGCTCTAAGTTGAAGCCCACTCCGTATGCAAAAGAGATCATGTCCACTCCGGGGGAAGGCAGTGGTACAAGAAATATTTCTATCTAGGACAAGGACCTTAACAATCCTGCAAATTTTGTTGTGGATATTTTGTTGAGGGAGCAAAGCGGGGCCTYTRGGTYATTCAAGATGAAAAAGGCCAAGATAGTACACAACAAGAACCCCAACTATCCTCCACCAAGGTATACCAACTATGCMTATGAGGTATACTTTGATTGATCAAGGCTCAAAGCATAGAGGATTTGGAAAAGAAGTACCCAAGACATAAAGAAATAGGCATCGACATCTTGAGGAGGGATTTGGAGAAGTGGACAAAGAAGAAGTGCAATGAATCCAATGATCACAAAGACGTGTACACATACTACAATGAGATGACTAATTGGATTGACAATTGTTAAACCCAAATTATATTCAACACAAAAATTTGATGGAGAGTTATCAATCTCAGGTGCCCCAATTTTGTGAAGATGAAAAGGCCCAAGATTTTTGCAAAAAGATGGAGTGGTGGTAGAAAGCAGCAAAAAAACTTTTGAAGGCCACAGTTAGGAGTATGGGATGGTAGACTGATGCGTTGAAGGTTGCGTTGTCCCAAGATAGTGGATCATGTTTAAAGTCAAGTAAAGGTGGTTCCACTCAATGGATATGACAATCAACATGCACACAATAAGGTGCGCAAGGTACACATCCAAGGGATGGACAAAAACCTTGCATATGTACAATTTGCAGGGAAATTGTCAAAGACAACAAACAAGCATGCTGCAAGGGTGGAGCATTAAGTAGAGGCCGTGGTGTGCCTATTATATCACCCATCTATTATTAAATTGTTGGTTGTCTATGCAGAATCAATGGAGGCGTATACATTGTGGTGGAATGGTGGTAATTTGCAAGACCTTGTGCATTGTCAGAGTACGTATTTTGAGTACGGATATAGTTAGGATAGAATAGCATATAGATTAGGTTAGATTTTTCAGTTTTTTTTATAAGAAAATGAAAGAAAGGTCATGTAAATAGAAATATGGGCTTAACCACTTTTTGGGCAGGTATTATGGAATTTCCGTAAAACGGATCCAAACTGGATCCGGAAATCCAAACAAAACCGGATTGCAGATATCTACGACCTATGGTTCCACCCTATGGATCTAGGTCACCGTTACGGAAGACAGCTAATTTCGGGAACCGTTGATGGAGCGATGGGTACTTAAGTTACTCGCCAGTCTATTCTTTTTCCTCTTTCTTTGTAGAATTTTCATGCTCCCGTATAGTTGAGAGAAAGAGTGGTGAATTAGCGATTGTAGCAGTAGGGTTGGTGAATCCGCATGGATCCAACTAGTGCTGTTAGGGTTTTCATGGCAGAAGGGAGTAATCAGAGAGGTGCGGTTACGGCTCGGATAGTCAATCAGACCATCATGGAAGAGGAAAGAATCCGGAAGCAACTAGATGAGGACTTAGAGGAGATGGGCTTTTATGGATTAATCCGGAGGCTATGAAGACTGAAAAATGAGGAAATGATTCAGGAGCACCTTTCTAGAGCTCCGAATCAATATGAGAGGACATTGAAGGCTAGGCGTGAGACGTGGATTGAGGAGGCCTAGGCAGTTGCTTATGGATTTCCAAAATCTAGAGCCGGACTTGGCTCCCGGTCGGTTAAATTCTCAGCCGGAAAATTTGTGAATCCGTCTCATGCCAAGGAAGGGTTTGCTATCGTGGACTGTGCAAACAAGAGGCACAGGCGGGTGCTAGAATTTTTAATTCTAATCCTGTATCCGGATAAGGCAACCCGAATTAAGGTCATAGTGGCCAACACCATTTTTGGTGCAATACAGGGCAAGACGGTGCACTAGAGGAGGGTTATAGCAGGGGTGGTAAGCAAGCTAGCGGACCACGTGGAGTAAGCCAAGCATAGTCTCATCATCCCCTACCTCTTCCACATATACCACCAGCATGAGGTTTTGAAGACGGAAGAGCTGCTAGAGTACGGAACCGGATGCGGCATTCTGAAGTACGGACTGTAGGGTGAGGTAGAAGGGGAGGTAGAAAGRGAGAAACACAGGTCAAACAAAGAGGAGCTCAAACGAGTAGAGCTCCTAACTGACAAGAAGGAGAAGAAGAAGCAGAAGTCAACTAATCCGGCTTCCTGGAAGCAGGTACTAGAAAGCAATTCAATAGAACTTTCGGAAAGACCTCCGCATAAGGTGACACATAAATTACCATTGAGATCTAGAACAACATGCAGCCACCTGTCCGCCAACCTTGACCTCAGTGCAATCGGGAGATCCTTCGACATCCCTCCAAGAGGACACGGAGGGGCTGATCCATGCTATTAAACAGAGAAATGCGACGTTAGTTACTATCTTGCTGTCACAATTGACTCCTCACAAAGCAATACAAATCAAACCAAAAATGAAGCTAAAAAAGAAAGCATGAAAGAAGGAAGAAGTTGCGGATCCCTCCAAGTTTGAAAGAAAGACACGCACCTTTTTTAATGTTGCTAATCTAGTTTGCAAATCACCCGCAGTGGTTAGGTGAAGAATCTCCACCTCCAGCAGCGCAGCATCTAAAATGACTTTATTAATAGGTGCAAGTTTTGCCAGGTTATGAATATGTCATGAACATGACACACAGCGTCTGCTTGCCGAACTTGTTTAGCATGTGCATTAATAAACAAAACAGGTCCAGCACAAGCCGCTCTTCGTGGCTACGGATATTTACATCAACAGGTCCCGGAATTAGCTGGTCTATTAACAGCTTCTTCTTCTCATCCACGGCAAAAATGTAGGCGTCACTACAGTTTGCCCAGTACTTCTTATAGGCTTCGTTTGACTCTTTGTAGTCGACTTTGCGCTTTAGGTCATGTGCAGCACAGACATTGGTCAGAGCCAATGCAAAATTGAGTTCCACTTTTTCAGGGCCACTTTCATCCTTCTCAGGGGTCTTCCTGCCGGAGTTTGATGTGARATTGCTTTTTCTACCGCCTGTGACTAGCGTGCCCATTTTGTAGACTCTTCCTTATTCTATGACTCTATTGATTTCCAGGGGTTCCTTGAAAACTCTGCCCTTCTAAAAGACTAGGCGGATCATGGGACACTGAGCATCCAACGTTTTGTAATCTCTTCAATTTGACGTTTCCTTTCAAAACCGCAAAATCTACGAACAGCTACCAAAGCCTATTGTAGAGATTCTTGCCAATGACTTGCATTCCCTTTTTTGTTTTCCAGTAATCGCTATCYATTTTCTTCTCTAGTTCTAGAATCTTGTTGTTGTACTCTGTATTGTYTAGACTTTCAATGAAATGAGTAACACAGAAGGGAATCTTGGCCGAGTCAAGGACAAGCATGAAATGATATTGCTCATCATCCTTTTTCTCCAACTTGGGCAGACACGCAGTGCATCTTGATTACCGTCCCAATGTCTGTGATACCTCCTTCACTTTTTCTTTGTAGGAGACTAGATAATATGGGTTCTTGTCCTTGTACTTTCCAATGAAGCAGTACAGGTTGGTCATGGGAATCAAGCTCAGACTCCAGCACTGTACCGCGTTTGGATCTATCAACTCCCAGTACTCCCCTTTGGTGTTGAAGTCATCACCATCGTCTTTGTCAGCGGTGATGTTCATTTTCTTGAAGAAGTGCATCAGCTTTGGCACCTGCTCCTCCATCCTGTACGATTCAGGTCAATATTAGTGTGGATTATTAGTTAGGTTGAGTTGACGTAATTCATCATTGATATGGGTTTATTTCTTCAGAAGCCAATAGTTACTTAAAGATTCGACTGGGCCTAAAATGCCTCTTTCTTATAATTGTGACGATTTTCTGATGTCCCTATCGCAACCTAAATTTTTGGTTTTTCAGTGTTAAATAGAACTTGGACCGGAAACGAGCCAGTTGGAATCCGGATTCGACTAAAGAATAGCTGAAAAATAGAATTTAGGTAAAACATTGAAGTAGTAAAGCATCTGGCAAAATCCGGTCCAAAAGTACCTAGGACCGGATTTCTGCCCAACTCGGATTAGGGTTGGACTGGATAAGAAGACCGGACCGGATTAGGTCCGCAAGCTATATTAAGCCTGAGACTGCCAGTCTTCAGTCTTTTTCCTGTGCTGTCTGTGGAGTCCGCAAACTGCGCCGCTTCCCGACTTCAAGCGTTCGGCGTTTTTGGGCGGTATGTAAACGGAAGGAAGAAAAGATTTGTGCGTGTATGTGAGGTTGTTTGCAGGTTCCGGTTGAGATCGGAGAGAGGTGTGAGAAACGGGACATGCGGCTAGGTTAGGAGCGGATACTTGTGAGGTTAGATTTTAGTGTCCATGCCTATCCTGCGCCGACCGAGACCGGGCAGCACCACTCCAACCGATCCGGAGGAAGTTGAGGAAGGTCGTTCCGGTTATCCCTATGGATGAACTGGAAAAGACCCAACTTGTGGAGGAGTTGGAGACGATGGGGTGTTCGGGTCTGATCAATAAGCCCTGGGGTTTCCAAGAGGAGCAGATGGTGTAGGAGCTCCTCGGATTGACGGCAAACCAATTCGACAACACCATCCGGAAATCGTCGGATCAGTGGACGGAAGAGATGTGGAGAAAGGTGTACGGGTTCAAGGAGGGCGGACAAGGAATGGCAAGCCGGAACGACAAATACATTAGAGGGAAGTTCCGGGGAGCAGTCAACCCCAAGGACTGGTACGCGGTGGAGGATTGAGTGGACGACAGGGAGCGCCATTTGCTGGAGTTTCTGATTCCAGTCCTGCATCCGGAAAAGCCGACACAGGTTACGATCACGCTCGAAAACCTGATCTTCAGATCTCTGAGTAGAGCACGGAAGGTGGACTGAGGCCAGATCATTTCCGATCTAGTGGCTCAGCTGGTCAGTCGAGTGGGGAAAAGTAGGGCCACACTTGTGAGTCCCTACATCTTCCATCTGTACAAGAAGAAGGAGCTCCTGTCAGAAACGGAAGAGAAGACATACAGGACGTAGGAGTCGCTCCTGAAGTATGGAGAATCGAACAAGGACGCGGATGAAGAGAAGTTTTCCAAATCCGGATCCGATCGAGACAACGAAGAGGATGAGGAGGATCTTAGGCGGAAGAAGAAGCGGCAAAAGAATACGTCAACAAGCGGGAGAGGAACTCCCCTACATCAGAAATCTCCAATCCAAGAGGAGGCTCCGCTGTTGCTACAGCAGCCACCTGCAGGACCGGATCCGCGCCGGACTGATTCAAGGGATTCAGAGGCAGGGACTCCGTTTGAGGGCCTCATTGGCTAGAATCCGGACAGACTAGGAGGAGAAGCGGAGTATCCTCGCCAGCATTGGCACAGTGGTAGGGGCAGTACCGGATCAGAACTTACCGGGGAAAGTCGCGGAGTGCATCTCGGATCCGGTCGAGAGGGAAAAAATGGAGAAGGAAATCCAGCGGCTGCGGGAGGAGAACGAGCAGTTGAAGGCGGAACTCCACGTGGTACACAAAGATGCTGCGAAACGGAAGGAGGCCATCGAAGGGATCCGAGCCTTAGCGGACCAGATTACTGAGACAATGGGGATCAAGGTAGAAATCTTGGCCCGAGCCAAATTGTATGAAGAGCAGGAGGTGCAGAAACCTTCCAGTTCCCGGATGGTGAGAATCCTCTTGGATTATTTGGAGAGTATTGAGGGGACGATGCGGGATTCTCGAGAGTTGGTCGAACGGATTGAAAAATGCAGCAAGTTAGTGAGAATTGGTTGCCCGACCGGATTCCATCTCTCGGACATTTCCCTTCCAAGTGACTTTCAGGTACCAATAAACTTGGAAGGAACGTTTCCAACTCCAGAATCGAAGAAACAACCAAGGGTGAACAGTCCAGTGGTTGGAACGGATACCATCGACTTGGATTCGCCGCCAGCTACCCACGGACTGGATCCGGACGCTTGCAGTTCTCGCATCCGGGTGTTAGCTGAGACTTTTGCAAAGATGGATGCGGAAATAGAGGAGCCCACCATTGGTTATGTTATTAGGAATGCAGAAAAGTAGGTTTGATTTTCATGTTAGGCAGTTAGGACCAGAACCAGATCCGTCCGAGTAGTTAGGATTTCAGGCTGATAGTTAGGCGGATTTTCCGGGCCTCGCTGCCCCTTTTGTGTTTTTGAGTTGGTATTTAATTCAGCCCTGCAAGGTGGGCTGGGAGTCTTTTTCTTTCAAACTCGCTTGTACTTTCTTTTGGCTCTCTCTTTTGTATGTTTTTTCATGCTTGGCAAAATTGTATGAGGAGGAGTTAGGGAGGCGCATTCCGGTTGGAAGAGGAATTCTCCCCTTGGTGATTGTATCTTCAGTTCTATGTGCATGTGAGTGGGTGTTGGGAGTCAATTCTGGACTCCTCAGCATTCTGCAGTCTTCAATTCCGGGTGAGAAAGCTCTTGGCTAGGCTAGGCGGATAGGGAGGAATTCTTTAGTTGTGCTAGAACTCCTAGATAGGAAATCCGGTTGAGGTTCCAAACCTCCTGAGGGGTCTCATCATCCAAAGATTGGTAAACGGGAGAAGACTGTTTGAGTGTTGGAACGGATTGGTTCTCTTGCGGCCACCTTGACTTGGCACAGATTGGAGAGAAAGTTAGGGTCATTGTAATATAAGTGGATCGTATAGGGGGGGTTCTGAGAGACCTGTGGTTCGGATTAGTTTTTGAATTGCTGTGAGGAATCAAACCGGATCCAGTTTAGAGTAGAAGGTTCGACAGTGGGTCTTCAGCCACTATAATTCACGAAAGGAGTGGCGAGCCTGCCACTCTCAAAACAAGATGGTTGTCCCTCTAATGGTTAAACAAAGGTAAAGTCAAACCGGATTGGTTCAGAGTTGTACCCAGGACCGGAATTTGTAGGGCCTTGGATTTTTGGTGGTTTCGTGACATAGAAAATTTTTGGATCAGGAGAGGATAGAATCCGGTCCTGGATTTTCTGTGTGTTTTGTGGTTTTGAGTTTCCGGTTAAGGACTGGAAAGGATTGGAAGTGTGCTTAAGTGTGTAGAAAAGCTAACTACTTCACAGAATCTCTTGGGTTCAATCTTAAGAGTCACTTTGTTATACTCTAGGGTGGTTTTTGTGAGTATAATAGGGTATTTACCTACCCTATGCTGCGACAGTCCCTCTCTCTATTGTATTGGTGTTTTATGTTTAATTTTGGTCAGAGTTGTTGCTGGTGAATGTAGATGTGTGTTCTTCATTATGCTTTGATCTCTAGCTTTAGGTTGGAGCAACCTAAAACAAGGTCCTACATTATATATGTTGCCCAACTGTTGTTAGGATTYTTTTTCATCTCCCTGCTACGCACTCCAGCACTTTAAATCAACTCGACCTATTCTTGAGATTCTTGATCTGATTTCTTGCATAATACTTTTGTTCATTTTGAGACTAGCATATACTTAAAGAGCTTCATTACAATTTGATATCTTAGGTCTTCTATTACGGTGTCCTTTCATTGAAAGAGTCCTATATGTTCATTTAAGTCGGATCAAGCTCAATCAACACCTTCTTTAATTACATGAGCTCACAAAGTCTGCTATTGTGTGCAGTCGACCTAAAGTGTCGTCAATCTAAATGGTCAATCTGTTGTACAACTAGTTTAGTACATTAATATGCATTTCTTACCTATTGCTAGCCAAGATTGTCCAGTTTCAAAAACTCTGATTGAATGGAATGAACTTGCTATAGCACAATGCAACAATCACTGAAAATTAAACAATCTGGAAAGGAATGCAATCAACACTACAAGCCCGTACAGAGAATTGTCCACAATCAGAAAAAGAATGGTTAAGATACTGTGCAAGAAATGGTTAAGATACTATGCAAAGAATGTAATGAATGCACACAATTCATTTTCTAAATCCTACAGTCATCATTACACAAGAGCATGAATTCAAAACTGAAATCAGAATTGAAGTCCATGCCAAATCCTAAAAGTCGATTTAGAAGAAACTCATCCATTGCAGACACAACTTCACCCTTCAAGATTGAATCTCTTTCTACAACCAATGGAAACTATTTTGTTTTGTGAATTTGTGGTTAATTGGAATTTAAAAATGCAAAAACATTCATTGGTATACAAACTACAATATCACACCTCCTATTTCAATGAGATTAAACTAATAGGTCAATAGTTGCATTTCTACRTTACAARGTAGAAAAATTGTTTGACCAACTGACATTGGATAGGAAACATCCTTCTAGACTTTTTTAGTGACTGTAGACCTTCAACTTTTGAATAATATACTACCACCTTCAATTATGTTAAATAACAATGAAAYATCAATCAACTACTAACCAATATTGACAATARTCAATTTATAAAATATYAGATTTTAGGAATRTAAAAGTCTTCAAAAATTCAAAGATTGCTTAATTTCCATTCAAAGACATTTGCAAGGGTCTTCTAAAGGATGGAAARCAAATTCAAAATGAGTCATGCATTAKTGTTTAAAGAATACTAATCTTTTAGTACAAAGAATTCTTGTAGTTTGATGGTACACTAAAATTAGCTAACAAAGTAAAAGTTCACAACAATACCTATGTCAAAGATTCGTTACTACATCTATGCTTTTGTTTGCACCTTGTTGAATTAAATTCAATACACTTATTTGGTTTGGTTTCAATAAAATACAAAGGGCTTTTTAAAAAAAAAACGTTATTTAATCTCGTGTAGGTAAGAAAAGTCTAAACCCCAAATGAAGTTTCCCATGAATCTCAACCCTTCCAAAGGTTTGCAACTTATACTTATTTTTTCGGCAAAGGTTCCACATAAAAATCAACACGCTTCTACGGTTTGGTTTGAATTCAATACAACGGCCTTTTTTTTAGAAAAAGTTATTAACCTCGTGTGGGTAAAAAAAGGCTAAACCCCAAATGAATTTTCTCATGAATCTCTACCTTTCCAAAGGTTTGCAACTTATACTTACTTTTTTGACAAGGCTTCCACGTCAAAATCAACGCATTTATACGGTTTGGTTTGAATTCAATACGGCAGACTTCTTTTTCTTAAAACTTATGAACCTTGTGTAGGTCAAATAGGGCTAAACCCCAAATGAATTTTCCCATGAATCCCAACCCCTCCAAAGGTATGCACTTTATACTTATTTTTTGGGCAAGGCTTAAATGTAAAAATCAACGCGCTTCTATGGTATGATTTGAATTCAATACAAAGACCATTTTTTAGTAAATGTTTTTAATCTTGTGTAGGTAAAAAATGGTTAAACCCCAAATGAATTTGCCCATGAATCCCAACCCTTCCAAAAGTCTACAACTAATACTTAGTCTACTGGCAAGGCTTCAACGTAAAAATCAATACACTTCTACGGTATGATTTGAATTCAATACAGCGGCCTTCTTTTTAATAAAAGTTTTTAATCTTGTGTGGGTAAAAAAAGGCTAAATCCCAAATGAATTTTTCCATGAGTCTCTATACTTCCAAAGGTTTGCAACTTATACTTATTTTAGTGGCAAGGCTTCCATATTAAAATCAACGCGCTTCTACAGTCTGGTTTGCATTCAATACAGCACCCTTTTTTTTCTTAAAAGTTTTTAATCTCGTGTGGGTAAAAAAAGGCTAAACCCCAAATGAACTTCCTATGAATCCCAACCCTTTCAAAGGTTTGCAACTTATACTTATTTTTGTAACAAGGCTTCTACGTAAAAATCAATGCGCTTCTTCGGTTTTGGTTGAATTTAATACAACGGACTTCTTTTAATTCAAAGGTTTTTATCAAGTGTGAGTAAAAGAGGCTAAACCCCAAATGAACTAACCCATGAATCCCAACCCTTCCAAAGGTTTGCAACTAATACTTAGTCTTTTGGCAATGCTTCCATGTAAAAAGCAATGCGCTTCTATGGTTTGGTTAGAATTCAATACAAGGGCCTCCTTTTAGAAAAAGTTTTTAGTCTTGTGTGGGTAAAAAAAGGCTAAATGCCAGATGAATTTTCTCATGAATCTCTATACTTTGAAAGTTATGCAACTTACATTTATTTTTGTGGCAAGGCTTCTACGTGAAAATCAACTCACTTCTACAGTTTGGTTTGACTTCAAAACAACGGCCTTCTTTTTAGTAAAAGTTTTTAATCTTGTGTGGGTGAAAAAAAGCTAAATCCTAGATGAATTTTCCCATGAATGTTAACCCTCTCAAAGGTTTGCAACTTATACTTATTTTTGTGGCAAGCCTTCTATGTAAAAACCACCGCGCTTCTAGGGTTTGGTTTGAATTCAACACAACGGCCTTCTTTTTCTTAAAAGTTTTTAATGTTGTGTAGGTTAAAAAAGACTAAACCCCAAATGAATTTTTCCATGAATCACTACACGTCCACAAGTTTGCAACTTATACTTATTTTTGTAACAAGGCTTCTACGTAAAAATCAACATGTTTCTTCGGTATGATTTGAATTCAATACATCGGCCTTTTTTGGTAAAAGTTTTTAATCTCGCGTGGGTAAAGAAAGCTAAAACCTAAATGAGCTTTGCCATGAATCCCAACCCTTCCAAACGTTTGAAACTTATACTTCGTCTTTTGGCAAGGCTTCTACGTAAAAATCAACGCGCTTCTTTGGTATGATTTGAATTCAACACATCGGCCTTTTTTTGGTAAAAGTTTTTAATCTCGCGTGGGTAAAAAAAATATAAACCCTAAATGAACTTTGCCATGAATCCCAACCCTTCCGAACGTTTGAAACTTATACGTAGTCTTTTGGCAAGGCTTCCACGTAAAAGTCAACACGCTTATTTGGTTTTGGTTGTATTCAATACAACGGACTTCTTTTAATTCAAAGTCTTTTATCTAGTGTGGGAAATAAGGCTAAATCCCAAATAAATTAACCCATGAATCCCAACCATACCAAAGGATTGCAACTTATACTTAGTCTTCTGGCAAGGCTTCCACGGAAAAATCAACGTGCTTCTATGGTATGATTTGAATTCAACACAACAACCTTCTTTTTCTTAAAAGTTTTGAATCTCGTGTGAGTAACAAAAAAGGCAAGATCCCAAATGAATTTTTCCATGAATCTCTACAATTCCACAGGTTTGCAACTTATACTTATTTTTGTGGCGAACCTTCCACATAAAAATCAACGTGCTTCTATGGTTTGGTTTGAATTCAATACAACGGCCTTTTTTTGGTAAAAGTTTTATAATCTCGCGCTGGTAAAAAAAGTCTAAATCCCAAATGAACTTTGCCATGAATAGCAATAGTTTCAAAGGTTTGCAACTTATACTCATTTTTGTGGCAAGGCTTCCACGTAAAAATCAATGCGCTTCTACAGTTGTGTTGGAATTAAATACAACAGCCTATTTTTTAGTAAAAGATTTTAGTCTCATGTAGGTAAAAAATAGCTAAACCCTCAATGAACCTTCTCATGAATCCCAACCTTTTCAAAGGTTTGCAACTTATAATCATTTTTGCCGCAAGGCTTCCACATAAAAATCAACGCGCTTCTACGGTTGGGTTGGGTTGGAATTAAATACAACAACCTTTTTTTTAATAAAAGATTTTAATCTTGTGTGGGTAAAAAATAGCTAAACCCTCAATGAAGTTTCTCATGAATCCCAACCCTTTCAAAGGTTTGCAACTTATACTCGTTTTTGTGGCAAGGCATCCATGTAAAAATCAACGTGCTTTTAATAGTTGCTTGGAATTCAATACAACAACTCTTTTTAGTAAAAGACTTTAAGCTTGTGTGGGTGAAAAAAGGCTAAATCCCAAATGAAGTTTCCCATGAATCCCAACCCTTTCAAAGCTTTGCAACTTATACTTATTTTTGTGGCAAGGCTTCCAAGTAAAAATCAACGCACTTCTACGATTTGGTTGGATTCAATACAACGGCTTTCTTTTTAGTAAAAGTTTTCAATCTTGTATGGGTTAAAAAAGGCTAAATCCTAAATGAAGTTTCCCATGAATCCCAACGCTTATAAAAGTGCAATGAGAGTTTTATCTATGACATGCTCAGCATCATCTTGTGAAAGGAATTGGAGCATGTATTTGATTGTGCACAATAAAGTGCAAAACCGCCTAACTACATCCAAGGCGGAGTCATTGGTGTACATCTACTGCAACTGCAAACTTGGGCAGAGGAAACGTGGACACAATCCAATGGAGTTCTATGAAAAGTATTTGGAGGATGGAAAAACTAAGGAAGAGAACGAGGAACCATTGCCTTTGGGATCTTCAAAAGATATTGTGAGATCACTACACCACTTGGCCAAGAACCATAGGCAAGTAAATGGGTAGGAATGATATGTAGAAGAGACACTCCTTTGCGACAACGGGACTATGGAAACAAGTACACAACCTAGATGGACGTGGACTATTATTTTGAGCTGGAGTCCAAACATAGGCCAGAAAGCCTCCATATCTCTCTTTGGGACTCGCAAGCATCTCTATGAATGGATTCAGTGCCAATGAGATAGCATTGAAGGTGTAGACATTGTAGTGCCTACAAGAACAAACAACGCGACACCTTTGGTAGCTGCATGTCCGATATCCAACAAATGTATGAATCTTTATACCACTGTTTGTAATACCTAGAGAAACTAATAGGTTAGAAAAGTCAATACGCACAGAAGAGGTTGTACATGCGAAGAGTCCAATCTCCCAGGCACGTAGCATTTCAACAACGAAGATTGCAGAATACGATTCAGATTTGCCATTGCAGGCTATTATGAACTTGAATTGCAGTGCGCCTTTGACTGAAGGTGGAAGTATAGACGTTATTAGGGCTATTGATTCTACTCCCATCCCTTTGGCAAGGGCTACAAGGTCTACTCCCACCCCTCTAGCAAAGGCTACAAGGTCTACTTCCATCCCTCCGTCAAGGGCCACTAAGCCTCCCATGCATTGCAGTCCACCTGTGACCGTTGATAATGAAGTTCATGAATCTATCCCGCAATCCACCCAACCTTTATCAATATCTAGCCCTGGAGGATCATCATTGAGTATACGTGAACATAGGAGAGGTGGGAAGAAGCATTTGAGAAAGACGCAAGACATGCTATAACAAAATCCCAAACGCCCACAACTCGATGCGCAACGTTTTGTTATTGATGAAGAAAATTCCACCTTAAACCCTTGGCGGCAAAGCACATATGAGCCACACCCTATTCCAAACATTGATGGCACTACTGATACATTGAGATTGACAAAATAATTGTTGCAAACGAGAGGTGTGGGGGGCAGCATGAACACCGAAGTGCAAAAATTTGAACTTAGAGATAGAACATGAGCTACTTCATCCAGCAATACCACCTAGAAAGAACAACGGCAACAATAAGAGACTCGGTGGCAATGCTGGCAATAAGGGGTCACACAAAGAATCAGACCCCAAGGTTGATGAAGTGCCCAATGATGAGACATTCACACTCTAATTGTTCTGGATGTAGTTGCGGATGTAGTTAAGTAGTACTCCAAGGATTCAACATAATGTTTTCTTAGTGAAGATTTGTAGTTGAAAGTTTATAGCCGGATAGACTTGGAACTAATATCCCTCATGATAGTATACAGTATGTACGAGTTACAATAATTTTTTTTCTGAATCTTATTCCTATTCTCATATCTATTKATATTGATATTGATTTATTACCTTTGACTATGATATTGTCTTTTGTTTTTGAGTTGGAGTAGAGACATGGAAATGCAGATTTCAAAAGGCATATTGTACACAAATTGAACAATGCAATTTGCTAGTAATGACCATTAATATGAAGCAAATGAAGTGAGACATTGAAGGCTTTGGAGAATGCAAAGTCAAATGTAAAATGAAGGATACTAAATTGTAAGCAAAATTGAAATATAAAAAAAATCCCCATTTTGAGGGGCATGCTCAAATTCTCACCCAAGGTGAACCACAGTTGTCTTCATTTCCGGACTCATGTTCGCGCCTTAACCCGCGGTCAACCCATATATCGCACCCGTACAATGATATGGACCCGCGGTCGCCCTACCCGCGTTTGTGCACCAACAATTGCCTATGCTGACTTGGTTTGGGCTTTCCACGTCGGATGAAAATATCTATCCATCAGGTAGAAAATTTTGAAAAGTTGGGTGACCTCAATGTGGGCGACCTTGGGTGTGGGCACCCTCGAATTCGTTGAGTACTTGCAACACTCATTATATATGACATGCGATGTCAGACAGACAACTCGACAGCTAAACCTAAAAATGCGTTTGACARATCAACCTTGCTTCTCATGTATTATTTGATATTTTGATTTGAAATTTACAAAAGGGTGGATATTTAAATAAAAACTTTTTTATTTATTTTTTGCAATTTTTCTAGACTCCTAATCAAAGGTTAATTGCCAATTGTTTTTGAAAATAAGAGCTAATAAGTGGAGATTTTGATTAGAGTTTATTCATTTATTTTTCACAATTCTCAATGACTCACTCCACTCAAGTATTATTTGTCACATTGACATTCATTTAAAAATTCAAAATAAAGGATGGAGAATTAAATGAAAAATCTAACTCTTAATTTTTATAATTTCCAAAAGTCCTCTTGATTGTGATTTATTTTTCATGTTGATTTTATAAATAAAAAATAAAAGCAAAAAGTTAAATAAAGACTCTACTTTCTGTATTTGACAATATTCAAAGATTGTTGTCTCYTTAATATTTGAAATAAGAAATATAGGACGAAGATTTTATAGGAGTTTTCCTTTATATAATTTTCAATTTGCAAATATTCATCCCAAATGAACCATATTCTTATTCAATTTCTACAATTTTTGATTTTTTAAAAGAAATTGAATTTGAAGAAGATTGGATTTGCAAAAGATTAATTTTGCAAGAAATTGGATTCTTGTCTTGTCTTTTTATCCATTTAAGTAGCCCCTTCACGCCCTTTCTCCACCTACACTTGCCTTTTTTCCACCCGCACTTGCTTTTTCTCTACTTGCATTTGCCCTTCCTTCACCAGCACTTGCCCTTTCTCCACCTACAAGCCCCCTTTCAACACCTACATTCACCCTTTTTCCTCCCGCACTCACCTTCTCCATCTGCACTTGCCATTTTCCCACCCACATTTGCCCATTACACACCCACATTTGCTTTTTTCCCTGTGCAGTCGCCCTCTCCCCACTCGCACTTGCCCGTTCTCCACTTGTAGTCACACATTCTCTACCCACAGTCGCCCCTACTTGTAGTTGCCCTTTTTTGACCCGCAATAGTTGATCCCTTACCCATGGTCGCACTATGATAGTTGCCTATGCTGACGTGGTTTGGACTTTCTACGTAGGATGAAATTTTTTGCCCGTAGGGCAAATTTTTTTGAAAATGTGGGCAACCTCAAGTGTAGATGACTTATATACGCTAGACTAGACAAATACGACATGCAACATTAGATAGACAACTCGACAGCAAATCTCAAAAATGGGTTCAACGAAACAACCCTGCTCACTATGCATTCCCTTATGCACAACAAACATGTCAATGTACAATAGGGCAATAGCAGTAGACCAAACAACAAGTAAGCTAATCCAATCCTACCTCATTGACTTTCTTCTACTTAAATTGGGCATCGCCCATGACTTCCATGATATGCCACTTGAACACCAATATTTGTATGTAGTGAAGCATATGCATTTACCATCATATAGGTAACTTCCTTGGTTTCCAAATAAGCACTTCAATCCTCATCTTCTAAAGGCTCACCAACATCTTTGTCAACRAACCTTGCTRTGTCTTGAATGTCTTCACCAAGTACTTCAGTCATTCTAATGCTCCTCCCCGTACAAAGAGGGTCATGGTTTTTCTTTGGAATTGTGGTTGGAGTAAAAAGTCCTTAGAAATCCACATTTTTCCCCATCGTTGAGGAGGTGGGTGACTTCTTAGCGTGAGTGCTTATTCAATATCCAAGTTCATCATTATTTCAGTTTGTCTACTATTAGCAACACAACCACTATAACCAAGGCCATTACAATATGCCACCACTGTCTCTTACTTGTCAAAATTCAACTGAAACCAAAGACCTAAATGGTCTTTTCACTTATTGTTTCAACACTTGAAGAAGTTAATACAATGATCAACGGAAATGCCTTCTTCATTATTTTGCCTACCTTGGTTCTATGCACTTAAACAAATGGATGCTCCTCCCAAGACTAAAATTTTTTTAATTCCATTGGCATAGACAAGAACCACAATAGATTTCTGTCAAAATGTGATCAAATCAACGCGACCAAATCAACAGAAAAACTGAATTTTCTACTAGTGCGAGAAGTGAATGCTAGACGACTACTAGCTAAGTTCTTCAATTCTAGTGATTCAAATAACAATGATCAAAGCAATTCAAGAACTTCATTCCATCAAGCACAAATAAGTGAAGTCAAAAGCAAATATAGGCAGCACATCTTCCATTTTAAATTACACAAACACAAACTCTATGTTGCTTTTGCACTGGCTAACCTATTCATTGAATCCACTACATTACTACATGTATCAAACTTTCTATTCCACCTTCTAGCAATTGTTGATACCTTGCATCTATTTTTTGAAGAATGGACACTTTCAAGGATATGAAAGACATGAAATGCACAACATTCAGTGCACCATTAAACTAGGAAAACCCCTTCAAAGCTCCTATACTAAAACATAGTATAGCCCTCCTTCTACAAGACATACTAACYGAGTTTGCATCATAATTTCAAATACATACCTTCCAATAAGGTAGATCAAAGAAAATATTTCTTTGTTTAATGTTGTGCAGTTTTACTAGATCATTGCTAGAGTTTTCAACACCACCTTTTAAAAAAAATCAATTATTTCAATCCCCCACTTGTCCACTTYTTCCCCTATCGGTCTTTCTAAAGCCATATGCCACTCTTGGTGGTTACTGAATGCAGCCCATGCCCTCCAAAACGGGTGATTACCATCTAGATATTGCCTACCCCTTSAATAGATCATTTTATTTAAAATGAGTGCATGCTCTACACATGTTTCTAGCCCATTTAGARGACAACCTTTTGTAAACATGCATTTGTTGTCCTAATAGAAGTCTGTACCTAGGAAAATTGTTCATTGTCCACATTAGCATGGATCTAAGAGTAAAAATCCTACTTCCCTCCAATTTTGACATTTTTATAGTTGATACACCTCTCCACAACTTCAATAGATCATAGACAAGAGGAGMAACAAACACGTCAGTATGCTTAGGGGTAGTGCATTTAGGCTTGGAATTGAGCACTACCAAGGATATGATAAAAAAAATTGGGTCAAAAGCCAGGGTGGAAGATTGTAGATTCTTATCAAAAATACCAACTTTGAATGTTTGATGGAATTATTTTTATGTGGAATAATGCCATCTCTAACTAGCCCAATATTGATTATCACGTATAGACCTCATTACTTGTCTTTCAAATCTATGATTATGATGCCAAATCATATGCTTTGTCACCTTTGGGAACTTGTACATTCTCARCAAATGCTTGATGATGTCRAAGTAACAAACTACCCATTGTGGAATGTTATTGGACTTAAAAATGTAACGTGGCTATTTCCAAGTTGGGCAATGCAATATGTCCCCATTCTCACTTGCAAGCAAAACATGGCTATCAAGACAACCATGTATTTGCCTATGTTTTAGTCCCAACTTCATTGACAATGTTTTAACTTTGAACAATGTCCTAGGGAAGTAATTAGAGGTTGGCAATAGGTCTCCTGCTATCTAGGTCAATAAAGCATCTACATATGGATTGGGGACAATGTACATACAAACTGCATAGTGTGAATAATGCTATGCGGCATGCAAATGATTTTGATTGCTTCCTTCAAATACTRCTTTGGTTGATTTCCATACCAAAAACTCAAGATTTCCTTCATTACACTCTTTGTCTCCTTCATCGTTGGTGTCATCCATACCTCTTGCACTATTGTCATCAATAACATTATTGTGAATGGCATCTATTCGCCCAAATGCATCTTATACCATGTTGCCCACATCCACAACAATCCTGCCACGCCATGTGAATCTTTTGTCCCCATTGTTGCGATATGGGCTCATCTTCTCCACCATCACCATCATTACAATTTGAGTGATGATAATACTCATCCGGTCGCTTTTGTCCTGATGATGGACCGCAAACATTGTGGCCATCTCACTAGAAGGAAATTGCGTTAGAAAGCCCCAAAATGTGTGGGCTAAAATTTGTTGAGTTCCACATTTGCAACGTGATAATCCGCATTGGAATGCGTTGAAAAACCCAACGCAAATTTTGTCAACACATTCCAACGCAAATTTTTGCATTGCAAACACGGAACTCAACAAATTTCAGCCTACATGTTTTGGGGCTCTCTAACATAGTTTTCTTCTAGTGTCTATTGTTTGTGGTCAAATATTACATAATTAGTAAACAATGAGGACATTCAGGACGATCTATAAACAAAATAATTTCTTACRCTAATTCTGCATTCTGCAACCACTCACAACTATAATTTTAGTTTTTTACTATGAAAAATGTGAAAATTCACATGAATTTTAAGAGATTTTTACCTTCATATACGTGCTTTTTGAGATTGTTAAACACTAAACAAAAAAATTTTCAGCACACCTCCTAAAATGATAAATACATGATTTTGAATATAAAGCTTACCAATATCAAGTATATGAGGTATGGATCTTGTTTGTACCTTTTAAGTGCTTTGCCACTATAGCAACTCTCCTCAAGCAACCATCTCTTCAATCGTTGCATGCGCAAGGATATTCAATTAAATCCATCCTATTGGCTATTGATTGCTCTATATAACATGCTACCTTCAATTGTGGGCGCATACTAATGGATTCTTCTTGGAAACAAATATTCCATGTATYACTATGTAAAATTATGTATTACTCTTTTCACTGCCACCAAATTCAAACTTGAAACCACTAGAAGAAAACTGCGTTGAACTTGTCAAAAACTATGTTTTATCCAACATCAAAGTGTGGGCTAGATTTTGTTGAGATCTCCCTTTGTAATCCAAAATTTTACATTCTAACACAAAATTTTTTGTTTCACTTATCAAATTCTGTGTTGAAATGCTAAAACGCAAAATTTTGCATTATGAAGGGAGAACTCAACAAAATCCAGCCCACACTTTCATGTTGAGTAAAACGCAGTTTCTGTCAAGTACAACGCAATTTTGACAAGTTCAACACAGTTTTTGACAAGTTAATCATAGTTTTCTTCTAGTGAACACTACTTCACATCTGCCACATTGAACATATTCAATTGCATCAACAATTGCATCATCCTGTCTTCCAATGTACAATCTAATACAAAGAAATTTCTACACCATCATTGTATGCAACGTGATTAATATGCTGAAAAAAAAAACTTTCTACAATGACAACATTGGCCTTTGAACCACATTATATTTTGTAGAGACAACAAAACATAATGCTATACAACTTATACTAAGAAGTGCATCACTGAAACATTAGCCCCTAAAAGGCAACGGCGCATTCTAGCATTTTTAATTGTGTTATTTGGCCCTTTGCATGTGCAAGACAAAAGCATCTTTTTTCCTTTTAGCAATGCAAATATGCAATTGTTTGTTACTGCTAATGCCTACTAGTGACATAGTCAATACAATTCCACATGCAAGAAGCAAAAGTAAGTAAGTGAGAGTAGTATGTGCTCACTTAGAATAAAATCAATCTCATCTACTTACTTTTTTGCGACAGAAGTGAAGGATGTCAAATGCAAAGCTCTTCAGCCAAATATTTGTCAATGATGGGTGTAGCAGTCATTACTAAAGGATAATTCCAATAATTGTTTCTACCTCTATAAGCATCAGAAATCACATAGATATATCAAATCTATCTTGGCAACATGTTTGGCATGTGCAAGATTTAGACAAATCAAGTATTCAACCAATTGAATGTGTGCAGAATGATGGGAAGCTTGGTAGCCTAAACTATACGAGGCCTTGAAACACCTTCTTACCAAATATCAAATAGTCATTGCCAATGCAACTTTATCTAATCATTCAAATTCAAAATGCAAGCAAACAAATATGGTAGCAACAAGGTTTGATAGGTGAATAAACATACATCCACTAGTTCAATATAGAAAATACACTAATCTAACCTTATAACCTAGAGTTGAAATAAGAAACATACCACTGACGACACCATCCTCTTGAACCAATTCAATACCAAAATGGACATAGGTTTTGTCAAAAAGTGACCGGATCAATGTAACAAAATCAACAGAAAAAACAAATTTTCTACTAGTGGTTGGTTATAAATCTCTCAAGGTACCATGATTATAAACTATTATTCACTAGAAACAAAAATTAGGTGCAATTGTTGTTGTTGAATATTTAGTAATGTCAAATTAAACAAGCTTAGTAAGAAAAAAATTGAAGGCACAAGACAACTTAAAGGATCTCTAAATATGGATACTTGAAGAAAATCACCTATAATTTGTAAAAGGGAGGTAATTAGCATTAATAGCAGATCATAACTTTTAGTCTGCAAGGTAAAATAATATGGAATTACTACTTGATTGCATAATGACAAACCAAAAACTGCACTCACTTAGTAAATGTTCTCAAGATATACTTATTTATTGTCATCAATCATCAAACTTCATTATTAATCATCATAATGAAAAAACTACAAACAATGAGAAAATGAGGAATTCCTATGATTCAAAATAAATTTGAGGTACTCCTACAATTTCCCAAAAGAAACCACAATTTCATTTCAAGACAATGGGAGTATTTAACAACCATAGTGACAGGGAACAATAGTAGCATGGGTGTCCCACCAAAAGAAAATACTCACCTTGATACTAAGACTTTGATCTGCCCAAAAAATGTTTCACTTTCTTCTCTTAACCTAAGCCATTGTTTCACATGTGTTGCAACAATCTACAATCAACCAACATAATATAAATCCAACTCTTACTGGAATTTGACATAGCTTGCAGGACTCTGGTCATAAGACATAATATCCATTGCAGCATAAAATACAATATTTTGTAGAAAATGTCTAATGCAAAGTCGTTTTTTGCACATCCTCCTTGGTGTGTGTGCTTAATAGAACGCTAGCTATAGTTTTTTTGTTTAGCTTTAAAAGATTGGCCACAAGAACAAGTCCATCATTGTTCGTTTCTATATTGCAAACTATTGCTCAATGTCTAAGGATACCCAACTTGGAAAAGCTCTCCAATTTGAAAACAAAGATTTTACACTATAAAAAACCTGCCTTTTTGATTGCATATTAAATAAATGCACGATGTCACAAAAAAAAGGCTACATGTTTTTTGAAACAAATGTCGGATTTTGAATTTAATGTGATGTTAAGAAAAATCCACGAAAATTGTAAGGAAAACAATTGCGTGCCTCCAGAAATGCATATGTTTTTTACAATATTAGAATGAACATCACCTCATTTTTTTTTTGATGTCAAAACAAACACAAGGAGTCTATGTCACCAAAAACTTGCTTTTTCATAGGGAGTAATTTAAGGTAAGTTATTGTGACGTGGTGTAAAAAGTTGCCCAAGGTAAAAATACAGTCAAAGGACAACTGCTATGTAAAAGGGCCAAAAATCTGTGGGAATGGAGGTTCTATCAATGGCTCTGTCTAAGAATTTTTTTCATTCGATAAATTCTGTCACTATGGAATTTTTTTTACCAAGGATATTGTCAAATTTTAGGGGAAAAAAATGGGAGGTGGTGGAAAAAATGTGGGAGTGGTGAAAAAAAAACGGGGAGTGGGAAAAACAAAGAGGGGAGTGGGAAAAACAAAGTGGTGAGTGGGAAAAACAAAATGGGGAGTGGGATAAACAAAATGGGGAGTGGAGAAGAAAAATGGGTGGGTTGGAGAAAAAGAAGGGGAGTAGGGAGAAAATGGAGATTGTCGGAAAAACTGGGGAGTGGGGGAGAAAATGGAGATTGTGGAAAAAACTAGGGAATGGGGGAGAAAATGGAGATTGGGGAAAAAACCAGGGAGTCGGGGAGAAAATGGGGATTGGAGGAAAAAAATGGGAAGTGGGGTACGGATTCGAGAATGCAAAAAAAAAGTAGGGAGTGCAAATAGAAATCGGGAAGTAGGAAAAAAATGGAGAGTGGGGAAATAAACATAGGGAGCCACGAAAAGAAATGGAGAGTGGAAAAATGAAAATAAAGAGCTAGGAAAAGAAATGGCGAGTCAAGGAAAAAAATGGAGGGTGGAGAATGCAAAAGAAAATTGGAAAGTGACAGAAAAAAATTGGTGAGTGGAAAAAAAAATAGAAAGTTGGAGAAAAAATTGGTCATGCAAAAAAAATGGAGAATGAGAAAACCAACTAGAAAGTGTAAACCAAAAAATAGGGAGTGAGTAAYAAAAKTGGAGRATGCAAAACATAAATGGGGAGTGGGAAAAAGAATGGGGAATAGAGATAAAAAATAGGGAGTGGCAGAAACAAATGTGGGGTAGGGGAATAAAGTAAAGAGTGGCAAAAAGAAATGTGGGATAGAGGAAAAAAATGGAGAATGTAAAACAAAAATGGAGAGCAGGGAACAAAATTGGGAATGCAAAAAAGAAATGAGGAGTGTAACCTAAAGCTAGGCAATGGAAAAATAGAAGGGTTTCGAGAAAAAAAATGTGGAGTTTGAACCAAAAATGGGGAGCAGAGAAAGAAATGGAGAATTAGACACCTCCTACCTCCAACATTTTTTTTCTATTAACAAAATTTTATTATTCCCACTTATATTTTGGAGAATCTTTAAGCTTTTYACATATGGATGGGTGAATTTATTACTGATTACTGTTTATGTTCGAAAAAAAGATTTAAAGAATGTGGAATTGTGGATGAGAAGATAACATTGTAGAAGACACTTTGCAAAGGGCACTTATGTTTGGTTATAACAAAAGTGTTCATGTGACGTTCTTGTAGACACCCATCCTCTTTAGAAAAGATTGCTTATTGGATGATAAATTCTTGATTTGTTTTTTCATCTTATGTTTATTAATATGATTTATTGGAATTTGTGAACTTTCTTAAGAAAATTGGAAATAGTTCATTCTTCTAAGGTCGTGTCACACATGTATAGCAAATTCTTTTTTTCCTAACATTTTTCCTTCAAATAATGTGCTTTCATATATGCACCATTTTTTCTCATTTTTTACACCCATTTTTTTGGGAGAAAGCACAAGTGGGTGTGAAATTCTTGATTCTTTTCCTTATCTTCAAATTTAAAAAAAAAAATATAATAAAAAAAAAAATTTGTAGTTGATGTAACAATTTAAAGTTATAGCATGCCATGCCAGTCTAGTCAGACATTGTTTAAGAATATTAGCATTGTTTCTTAAATATTAATTGAGACATCAAACAAGAAATCAATTGAAACATCAACTAAAACATGCACATGTTTTTAGCAACATCTACCAAGACATCCAGATAGACATGATCTAAATTCTAATGGATCAGATATATCTCATATGATTTGTCTTTCTTCCTACCGTCCTACTTGTATATATAATATAAGGTTTCTCATATAAATATGCTTACAATAAGAGGGCTTATATGCCAATTATCATATACAATGTATCATGTGTTGTATATAATGTATTTTATAGGCTGTATTGTATATAATATATAATATATAGTGTACAATATACGATGTATTTTGAATGGTGTATAATGCATGGTATATAATGTATGGAATAATTTGTATGATGTATTTTAAATGGTATACAAAATATGGCATACTATGTATGATGTATTTTGAATGGTAGACAAATCTTGCTTGTTGTTTATGACATGCTTTCGTCCAATTTGATGTCTCCAAAACCCAAAGACGTCAAAAGAAACGTCAATAAAAATAGCCTTCTAGAGTAGAAATGCATGTGAAATGCTCCATGTGGCAGTTGACATGGATGCACCACGTCAGAATTTTTGGAGTATCCTCCGCCACTGTGCAGAAAGGTCCTACTGCAAAGGATTTTAAGCCAATACCTTTGTTTAAGGTGCCATAGTCGATAAGCTTAAAAGACTTACTGGAAAAAAGAAATGCAAAGTGCGCTGCATTTATGTAATGTAAATAAAAAAATATAGCGTTAGAGCAATCTGGAAGCACAAGTCATATTGCCTTCATCCCATGAAAAATGTTGTCTTTCAAAATCTAAAAGGAAGTTCAGCTTTACTACCTCCAAAAAGCTTTTGAAATCAGCTAGCCCCAAATTCATTGACTAGGAGCACGCCTTTCATTTTTCTTGGATGAAGTTGTTGCTAATATTTTTTTGAGGCCTCAGATCATTTTCAGTTTGTGATGCTGTATGTTCACTATCTTCCTGATTGAACAAAATGTCCAAAGGACATTCACGTACTGAACAAGCTCTTGTGCTTTTTCCACAATACTATTGCAATTTCTTCTACCTAACGGGGATTCTTGCACTATCAATTGTTGTTTTCTGTGTCGTTATGATCTATGAACTCCTTGAGACAAGGGCTGCCGTGACAAGGTTTCTGAAACTGTTGTACTCTTTTGTGTTAGCCATCTTGTTGTCGGCGTTCATGTTGCACAATGTGTACTAATTTTGGATCCTCAATGAATAACTACCCTCCACACTGCTAATTGTGTACTACTTCATTTGGACAAGGCTCCTTGTATCCCTCAAAATGCACTTAACATGCTCGTAATACTATCTTCTTACACGATATGCAATGGTAGGTGGTAAACTTTTGTTTGTTGTTTGGTTGTCGTATTCCATTCATGTGGACATATATTTTTAAGTTTGTTTGCGTTGAAATAGTAGCCCAGATATTACTATCACACTTCACTCTATTCTTGTTGTACTGTGTGCACCACATTTGTAGTACAATACTAACACTTCCTCTTCACTCTGTAATTTTTCATGTCTTTAGATTGGAAAAAGTATCGTGGGGAACTTGAGGTAATACAAAAATGCCATGGCACTTTTCTTTGCGTACATTGTAACAAATGTCATACACTTGAAGTACTACTAGTATTGTTGACATGTGCTGAGTACGGAGGGCACACTAATTATCCACATTGTTGTCTATAGTATGCATCTCTTTCTGTACATAGAATTCTAAAGGTACTTCTAAGTACTATGTAGTTCTACTTGCGTACTTGGAGGTTCTACTTGGATACTGAATAGTACTATGTTGTACTCATCAATAGTGCAAAGTACTCTGCAACATACTTGGAGCTTGTGAGTGTCATTTCCTTTTTCCCTTGTGTATGTTGTTGTGCCATCCTCTAAGGCTTTGGACTCTTAAAGTACTTCTTTSTACTTGCGTACTTGGAGGTTCTTTTTTAARGTGGTCCTACATCAATTWAGAATTTTTGMCATTCTATTGTCAGTACTTCTCTACGGGCTTGCATYGAGCCTTTTCTATTTCCCACATGAAGTAATTAAATGAAAACAAGGTACATTTGTACARTTCTAAATACATCTTAATGTTTTTCCTGTGGATTTGGGATTTAAGAGGCTTGTGATAGGCCACATTAGGATWAAAAAGTGGTCGTTACTTCTTGTAGTCTATTAATACTAGTGGASTTTGTCTTCAATCTTTCATGTGCTCTTCATGACTACAACAAGTACTCTAATCCAACACGGCAAAGATGAAGAGTACGGTGGTGGAAGGCCAACCTAAGCCTCTTCTAGTAGAAATTACCTCTTCAGTGGATGCCGCTAGCAAAGAAGATAACGTTCACATGCACTATAAGAAAACAACATTGTTTTAGATGTTTGAAAAAACATTAGCAATTGCCTGGGTTGACGTAAAAAAAATCATTGTAGATGTTTAAAAGAGATTGTTATAAAAAATAGGCCAAAAACGCGCTAAAACCTCAAAGAACATGTCTAATATGGCCTCGTCTTTTTCTAACATCCCTGAGAACATGGTCTTACAAAATTGTMAAAACATGCCATGTGGAGGACGGTTGAACTCCATTTAAGCACCAATTTGGCAGGAAATGCCATGTTGGAATTTTTTCATTTGGTCCATTATTGATGTGGCACTTGACATAGCATCTGATGTGTCAATGGGAAAAGTGACATGGCATGCCTAATCAATACACTTTCATACCAGTTGAAAATTTATACATTGCTTTTTGAATATCATCTTAGGGGTCTAGATTGCTTTTTGAGACGCCATCTTAGGCATCTAGATGTTTATATAGAGATCAATTGTAACTACAAAACGAGGTCAATAAAAACCAATTATTAAGAAAAAATGCAAATCAAAATGAAATAAACAAGTAAAATTGTTGAATTCAACAAGAATCAAAGTAAAGTTACCATCTACCATCAAGAGAATTTCACTAGAAGAAAACTGCGTTAGAAATCCCCAAAACATGTGGGCTGAAATTTGTTGAGTTCCACATTTGCAACGCAAAAATCTGCATTGGAATGCGTTGAAAAATCCAACGCATATTTTTCAACACATTCCAACATAGATTTTTGCGTTGCAAACACGAAACTCATCAAATTTCAGCCCACGTGTTTTGGAGCTTTCTAACATAGTTTTCTTCTAGTGTTTTGAATGCAAAATGAAGGAATTATTTAATTAAAAGTTAGTAAGATTGAAGGGTAGAGAGGTCATACTTATATCCATTCTCTGACCACAGTGAGACAAACAATATGGGATAATTTGAATATGGCAACTTGACTATAGTAYATGTTGACGTTGTTTCAGCTATTTAGTTGCTATTTCAAACATCTTGATCATGTTGTTTCACACATTTTACATTGAACACAATTTTGCTTCACATGTCCCATATAGATTGTTTCTCTTCCTACCACCCCACTTGTATAAAGACCATATTTTTTCATCCATGGTGCTCATCCATCCATTTCTGTTTTTTTGTAAAGCATGCCATGTCACCCATGTGGTTGCCTATTTTGTAAATTTTTATATATGGTCAGCATTTTATCATAGWCTATAATAATRTTTACTAACTTATCCATGGTMAAAATGGGTCTACTTGYTGACATGGCAATCCATGTTTTTGGAGCCGTCACAATAAAACATGAACTTGTTTTTCTAAACATTGTCAATAACATGAGACATCTACTTGTTCTCCAACTTAGCCGCACACGTTTTCTGCAACATCCCATTGAATTCACACTTTTGCAGCCGTTCACTGTTGAATGCGTGACATTTCCAAAAACATGATATGTTTTTCACTAATGACATCAAAAACGCGTTTTTCTTATAGTGATGGAGTTTCCAACAAGAACCTAGAAAAATAAAGGGAAAGAGGAGGCTAAGGCACTACAACATCAAACAAGGACTACTTCTCAAAAGGGAGGAGAGGACTTATCACGTATTGCAGGGAAACGTGGCAACAAGAAGAAGAGGAGATCTACAAAACCCTTGTCATTGTCGTGATCTATATCTAGCAATCCTGGGCGTCGGAAGCTTGGTTCCTCTATGAGGAAGGTGCAGGAGCCCACGTTTTCTAAATCTAACGGGGAACTAGATGTAAACATTGCCTCCAAGAGCAATTAAGCCGTTGACGACAACAACATATTCAACGGCAATTTTGTTGCCTCTTTAGAGGTGAAGAAGACTATCACATCCTCTTGGAATTATACAAAGGAAGAATGCTAGAAGCAACTGATTTTTCTAAGTCAGACAACAAAGTGGCCTCCAAGAGCTCTGTCTGAAGATATTTTTGCCACAACTTGCCAATTAGGTCATGATGGTTTGAATCCACATAGGTTGTGCATGGAGAAAGATGTTTCCTTAGCAATCACTGAAGCGTTGTTTGAAGAGGAGAAAGGACAAAATGGCTTCCTCATTGCGGTGAAGTTGACTCCAAGTTTGTGCAAAGAAGTGGAATTGCTTTCCTGCCAATGCTATTAGAAGCCCTACAACAACACTCATGTTGGCAAGGAATTGGCTATGGGTTAGACTTTATAAATCAAAGGGATGAAAATAGATTGGGTTGGATTTGCAATAGAGACAAATTCAGGGCAATATAGATTGTATGCTAGGTGTGTAAGGAAATGGCTCACTCAATTGGCGCAGGTGGTACAAAAACCATTTTTTGGCGTTGCTAGTGATGAAGTCTTTGCAGGTTGAAGATCCACAGAAGCTTGTAGTCTAATTGTTCCAGATTGTAACGGACAATAGTAGCGATGCACCTGATGGACAATCTAGCAAGCTACCTACACTTCCCCTGCAAGTCAGCACTCCAATGTTTGCTTCCAGCTGTAGGGTCATTGCAAAAAACACTATGCGATTTTTGTAGCGTTTTCTACAGTACTCAACGGGAAGCCAAAGAAGGCAAAAACTCCAAAATGCTTCTCAAGTAGTTTGCTTTTTGCAGGAGTGTAACAAGTTTGATGCATGTAGACTTAGAAAACTTCAGAGAATTACCAAATTTTTTTGGAAGATCAAGCAAGGTGCTATTAGACGAGCTGACAATATGGAGGAAGAAACCATCCAAGGAAGTAGAGGCATGCACTAGTGTCGTTTTTTTATCATGCAAGGATCCGACATTGATCCAATTTTGGCAATCAAGTGTTTTTGTGTGGCATGTCTTGATCCAAATTCAGATTTGGAATGTTACTAAAATTCACATGTGCCTGGCTAGATGCTACGAAGAATCCAACCAAAATACAGGAACCATGTAAGGAGTTTATTTGGCCAAGAAGTGGATGACTGTAAAGCTAAACCAAGGAAAGATAGTGTAGAAGATGTGGTGCGAGTGGCCTTCAACGTGGCAGTGCGGGCCAATAGCAAGAATACTGACAGCTTTTGGCTCATGTTGGTGACAAAGGGGGAGCATGTCAGTACAAAACAGTTCACAAACGACTCCATGTCTTCTTTTCTGCTTGGTGAATTGCTAACTCAAGGCTATTGGTATGAACAATACAAGCTAATAGTAGAACCTATGTACTAAGGGACAATAGATCCTTTAAGGCCATATTCATTAAAATGAGAAAAAATGGTCAAATTGAGAATTTCAGACCAAGGCATTTCAAAGATAAGTTGTTGAAGCCAAGGATAAATGTAAGGAAGTCTAAGATTACAAAGCACTCATGATTTAAGATGCTTGATCAACAAAAGACAAACAATAATGAGATGAAAATTGCAAGAGTGAATCTATGTGAGAGGTCAAAAAGTATGTACCATTTCAAAATAGAGGTCACTTTTACATTGAAGGACATGAATTTCCTTGAGAACCAATGTACATATGTAANATGTGAGAGGTCAAAAAGTATGTACCATTTCAAAATAGAGGTCACTTTTACATTGAAGGACATGAATTTCCTTGAGAACCAATGTACATATGTAAAAATTTATCTCACTGTTCTATATACTTCCTAAGAAATGAAAGCTGGCCCGGATTATAGTAATGTTTATTCACTAGTAGAAAATGATGTCCAAATCAACAGAAAATCATCAATTTTTTGTTAATTTGGGCACTGTATCGACCATTTTCACAATTTTTTGTTGATTTGGCAAAAGGTAACAAAATGGCTACAATTTCTTGTTAATTTTGGTAGTACAATGTCCAAATGAACAAAATTGTGAACACTTTTTTGTTCATTTTCACAAGTTTTTGTTGATTTGGCACGAGCAACAAAATGGTCAAATTTTTTTGTTAATTTTGGTAGTCCAATGCCCATATCAACAACATAATCAACAATTTTTTGTTTATTTAGACTTACAAAAGTTTGAAATATTTTTTCTTCATTTGGGCAATGTTTAAATCCCCACGTTTTAATTCTATGGACAATTTTCATTTAATTGAATTCTAAATCATTCACATTTCGGTGTTTTTTGAAGTCAGTAGATTTTGGTGGCCGTTTCGGCACAGTAAATTACATTTTTTTAAGAAATTTTGAACTAATAAAAGTTAGACAATCCAGATAGCTTTCACCTCCAACAATCTGTTTGAGATTTGAAGTCTTAAATTAAAAGTTATGGACAATATTCAAAGCAGGGTTGAAATGAACTTTTTTTTTTACATTTTTAAACACCCGCTCTGAATATTGTCCATAACTTTTGATTTAAGACTCCAAATCTTAAATGTATTTTTGGAGGTGAAAGTTAGCTTGATTGTCTAACTTTTATTAAATCAAAGTTTCTTCAAAAAAAATGTTTTACTATGCCAAAACGACCACCAAAGTTTGCTGTTTTTACCAAAACAATGAAAAACAGTATAAATCTAATTCTAATTCCTTTGTAATCATATAGGCTTCGGGGGGCTCAATGGTTAGGCCCTTGGACCTCAATCATGAGGTCCAGGGTTCCAATCCCGATGGCGGTAGCCACCTACGTGGAGGTAGTAGCCATGTGGTGCGACCTAATGTTGCCATGTGGCAATAAAAATTATATTTTTAATTTAAAAATAAATTTAAAAAAAAAAAAAAAAAAAAAAATCGACCAAATCTACAAAAAAATCAACACTTTCGTGTTACATAATGACCAAATCAACTTGACCATTCACACAAAAAAAATCAACACTTATGTGTTGGATTTTTGTTGTTCTGGTCGGTTATTTTCTACTAGTGATTTGGATGTTTTGTGTACAATGTACAGGCTATGTGCCCATGTAGAATTGTACTTTGTCAAAATTGCAATGTTCTGTATATATGAATGACTAATC
>VACF01001936.1:0-11917 GCA_006891605.1 Pleurozium schreberi | reverse complement strand
AAATTCCAAAATGTGACAAATTAACAAAATTGACTTTTAAATATAAAATGAATTTTTAAAATTTAAAAAAAATAAAGGACACAATTACAATCACAACATCTAGAAATAGATTTTTTATTTTTTGCATTGGATTCATTATTCAAAAGTTATAGTAGAGGACTAGAGAGCCACTCTCATTGTGACGGAGAAAAGGGCCGGTGTTTCTTACAATAACCCCTAAGAGAAGCGGAATTTCGTACAAGACATGGTGCTACTCATATTCTAATGTAGTGCTAATGTTGATGTCGGTACATGAATTGTATAGCTAAATCCAAGCTTTACTTTGTTCACTATTATGTCTGCACCTTCTATGTGATTCTATTTCTAGTAACATTGCACTTATTGGATTTCATTTTCTTGCATATTGCATGTTATTTTCTGTACTTGCATAATGATTGCTCTATATAGCCAAAATTGTTATGTTGTAAACTTCCTGCTTTTTTTGAAATTTACTAATTATAGATGAAATTCTATTCATTATATTATAGTGTTGCAAAAATGTGATGATGGTTTTAGTATTTAAATTGCAAACTCCCATTATTCCAAAGTCCATGGTCATAGGTTCCACATTAAATTTCAACCTAAAAACATGTTGGCTCACAATTTCACAAAATAGCAACCCTAGAGGTTACGGATTTCTTTTCCTAGGTTAAAGGCCACAAGAATTGCAAATTTCCAAAATCTTGAACATGTATTGTATAAAATGAAATTTGGAAGAATTATTCAATGATTTGATTTTGAGAAGTTTAAAATATTAATTTCTAATCATACTAACTTTAAAAGGTTTTTATATTACAATTTTATTCAAGTTGTTTTAGGAGGGTTACTTTTTGAATTGAATAAGTTTTGTTTTGAAGCCAAACCTAGTATAATAGAAACTCTATAAGTCGCTCTTCTATAAGCCAATAAACCTCTCTAAACCAATGTTGTCATACCAATCCCAGATTGGCCACATTACAAAGGTTGTGACTAAATTTGACCCTTTGTTAGCCAATAAACCTTTGTAAACCAATATGTCAAACCTCTCTAAACCAATGTTGTCATACCAATCCCAAACTGGGCCACATTACAAAGGTTGTGACTAAATTTGACCTTCTTTTAGCCAATTAACCTTTGTTAGCCAATAAACCTTTGTAAACCAATATATCAAACCTCTCTAAACCAATGTTGTCATACCAATCCCAAACTCAGCCACATTACAAAGGTTGTGACTAAATTTGACCCTCTTTTAGTCTCAAATCTATTGAGTAAGGGAGGTTCTACTATAGTATCCTTTGCATTATAGAATATTTGCATTGCAAAATGTTCAAAACTTAAACTAAACAAATGTTAAAAAACTAACACCAAAATTTTTTTTTTTTTTTAAATGGATGAATAATCACATTTTAGTGTGCTTGGGATGTGATTGTATTCATCGATTATTTAAAATTTGATCGTCTGGTTCTTGTAAGGGTTTCATAATACAGCGCTGTTTTTTACAAAATGGAAAAGAGGGCTCTTTGAAACTAGAACATGATGAAGAAAATGGAGAAACAACGTGAGCCATATTCCAAAATCTAGTATAATGGGATAACAATTCGTTTGTGCTTCATACTGAGGAAAATTGAGAAAGTGTATCGAAGTATCTTCCAGGGGCCAAACGTCTACAGCAAGAACGACACTCAAGACTGAAAAATGGTTTAAGACGTTTCCAGACATTCGTAGTCCAACTCTTCAGTAAGAGCCATACTTCTGGTCAACTTAATCGTGCAACGATGGCACCACACTCAAGCAGTGCTATAACACCTTGCCTGCGATCAGGACAGCGAAGAGAAAAACCTAATAAAAACAACTGTCAAAGTCCTACAGGTATTGGTGGAGAGGATGACGTCGAGTTTGATCCAGATTGCGTAACTTCTCTCAGCTCCATGTTTGTGACTTCTTGACCGTCACAGTGAAGAATCTCAGCCTCCCTTGCAATGTGAAGATTAGACGGCCATAACCAGGACAACAATGATTTTACACAGAATCGTGGCAACAACGCCAGTGTTACAGTCAACAGCAGTGTCAACCAAAATCTACTCGACCCGCTCATACGAAAAACAACCCTGCACACAAGAGAGTACAGAAACCATGAAACTGAAGGCTTACAATGTGAACTGTGGAAATCCATCACTGCAGGGGATAGGTCAGAACAACATGCCAGCCAAGAAACAAGTTCAAATCGGTCAGCCATTCATCACCATATCTGACGAAGGAATATGACTAGAACAAACATGAATCAACACATGCACACAGATGCGAATACACAATAAAATTAAATAGGGAATTCACTTCGTTACCAATGATTTGGGAGAAGGACCGGAGCAGATAAAATGGTGTCCATGACTAGCTGGCATAGGTATGCCACAAGTGTTGAAGCCCAAATCGCCAGATGCGCAATCCATGTCCATTGCTTGATGTCCATCGCCAGATGCAAGTTGACCAGGATAACGACTGCCATAGTCCACACTAATCCCAAGCCGTAGAGGTCGACATCCGTTACCTCATAGTTGAAGTACGGGACATAGAAGAGAACTACACTCTGCCAAAGAGTGTCCAACATGGTAACCCAAAAAAGACATCGGTTGTAACCATCCTCTCGCTGACCAGATCCATAGAGGGGTGGGAATTCGTAGAGCGTCTTCTGGCTCACGTCCTGGTCTAGTATGCCAACCACTATCGTTGGAACAGAGGTATAGAGAAGAGAAAAGAATACTAGATTCCAGTCAGTGACAGCTGACTGTGCTGAAAATGCTGCGTAAAATACAAACCTGGTAATGCACAAGAAGACGTGGAATTAGCCTTGCGTCAAGTAGAGACTCGACATATTCATGCCAGAGTCGCAAGTCTTGGTGTGTAAGTCAACTAATAATTCACCTTGATGTCAGATGTAAAGTTGCCGTTCAGGACACACTCAATCTAGCGTAAGTATTAGGAACGTAAGTGTTTACCAAAAAAGCATGAGGACAAAAACAGCGTTGCGATAGAAGTTATAGAGAACCATATAGCCCAGGCGCTCATAATTCCAGTGACCATGAACAAGGAGCAATTTCTTGAGAAATCGAAATTGTCCTATTGCATAGTCAGAGGCCATCACAGCCTGCCTCCCTTCCTGGCCACTGATGCCCACTCCAACATCTGCCATTTGTATCATTGATACGTCGTTTGCACCTGTCATGATACAATAACACATTCGTGACTTGCACTCCGACAACATGATTTAAAGACCTTAAATGCTACAAATATCGATTCAGCGTACTTGTGGACGGTAGACTTTACTTAAGAAATTCACCTACCATTCAAAAAATTGAGCTAGCACTAATAAATTTCAAGAAAAGAATCAAACACACCATCACCCACTGCCAAAGTCATCTGTCCAGAACTCCGTTTGACAAGGGAAACAACGCCTGCCTTCTGCAACGGTGCAACTCGGCAGCAGACCACCACTTCACACGCCGTTGCTAACTCATAAAGCTGTTGGAAAACAAGCGTGCTAGAGTGAAAAGTAAAATCTGAAATTGCCTATGCGCGCCTCCGCAAAGAAATCCCTACAACACTACAAGAAAGTAATTGATTTAGATGATTCGAGAAGATGAAATTGTTTTTGATTTCCACGATTTATCCAGTCGGTTTGCAAGTAACAATCTCCGAAATTTTACAGAACATTGTTAGGAAGCACTTACATCTTAATGTACTTTCATTGATGATAATTTGTTGCATATCGCGAGTAAGAAGCAGACACGAGAACCCTATGGAGATGGCCGTCTCTTGCTTGTCACCTGTCAGGACCCATATTTTGATTCCTGCCTCCCTAAGCGACTGTATAACTTCAGAAACTCCACCCTGTCACAACGAAATTCAAGTGTCAAATTGACGTTGGGTGCACATATCAGGAAAGACTAGCGCTGCGGCGTATTTCCCAATTTTAATTACCATGAACACGATATTCGCACTTGTGTATCTTTCATCACCGCAAATGGCTATAGCGCAGCTGATATGTGCACCTAATTCAAAAAAAATATGACGATTCAACCTTAACTAAGAACAGGAGTTAAAAGTAATACAGTATAGAAATACAACAGGATCAATTATAGCGTGCCTGAAGTTTGTCTTCAATTCCGGTGGCACCTAGAAGCTTAAGATTGTTCTCCACCAATTCTGCTGCGTTACGCAACATGCCAATTCTATCATTCAGAGCACTACTTGCTTTCACGTAATGAAAATGCCAATCTTCAACCTGTTACCAGCCACGACCCTCGATTACAACTAAGGACTATAAAGCTTCAACAAACGTTCTTATCATTATGAATCATGTCAGCATAATCGCACAACAAATGCTAAAGAAAAATATCCTCTACTATCTACGTGTTGGACCTCCACACGTGCATCCCTTGTGCTCACTTCTCATCGAACATAAACTGACTACCTGACACCTTATTATATGGTATACCTCCTTCTGCGAGAGATCCTTTGATGCTATCACAAGCGTTCGTAAACCTTCACGTGCATAGTGATCCAGATGCTCTAAGGTTGCACTCAAATTCCCAGCGTATGGTTGTACTTCACCCACTTCACTTTTCAAATTCCGATCACATTGATCAACGATATTCAATACTGAAGAATCGGCACCCTTCATTAAGAGTTTGATGGATTTGTCAGGACATTCCACCAAGATTGACATGCGTTTACGTACACTGTCAAAATCGTGGACCCCCAATACTGCATACCTGCAAGAAAGAGACAGCATAATAGTGCCCCTCGTCATTAAAATGCAGAAGGGTTTACACAAGAGCAATTCAAGATTCATGTAAAGATGCACCGAACAAGAAGTAAAAGGAAACAAGATAACTAGAGCCGCAGGTCAATTTCAAATGTGTCTTGCCTCCGTCGATCACCACGAACATCAACGACAATGCCTGCAGAAGACCTCTCCACAAGTGTAAATCCATAGGTCGCAGCTGCTGCGACTAGAGCGAGCTCATCAGGAGATTCCCCTTGATACTCAAGGGAACCTGTACTTTCTTCATTACTGTTCACTGCCTCCATATCCACCTGACCTGAGACGGATTTCTTCACCCTTGTCGGCACAACAGTATTACATGCGGCTAAAACAAGAAAATAATCCCATATTAATTCCAGGGTCGCTGAAGGAGCTGAACTTGACAAGAGACTAACCAATTCCGGATTAGCTTTACCACGTTCCTCAGCCTGAGTATCCTCAAGTCTGTTGGTGAAGTCAGGAGGAACTGCCACTGGATCGATACTAATCTTCGTGTTACTGAAATCTACACCATTAATGCATGCCGAGCTAAATTCCATCCTGTTCTCCGTTAATGTCCCCGTTTTGTCGGAAAAGAGATATTTCACTTGGCCCAAGTCTTCATTGATGTTCAACGCTCGACATTGAAATTTTGAGTTCGAATCTTCATGATACATTTCGGAGTCGCGCGTCATAAAATAAGATTGACCAAGTCGTACTAACTCCATTGAGATATACAAAGACAAAGGGATCATTATCTGGAACCTTATTATACAACTCAAGAAGCCAATGATTCCCTCACCCCAGATGCCATAAAATCGGTAGTCCTGTCCACTCAGATTTTCCTTTCTATAATAAGGTAGAGAAGGTAAGATATCAAAGTTGGAGTCTATCCAAAGCCCCATTCCCAACCCACCCACAAAACAAATGACAATCAGGAAGACTCCAAGCCAACCAGTTTCTCTGTTCATATAACGCTCTAGTCGACTTCTCTTTGACTGAGCTCCAGCACTATTCAGCATGGCTTTCGTCTCTCTACCGGCATAAACAACAACACCAACCAACCAGGAGGTATTCTTCAGTTCACAACCCCGCAGTATGATATTGTTAGAGGCCAACGGAGCGATGGGGCCGGATCCCAAGTCCATGTAAGCTTGAAACTTGTAAATATTCCTGTTGGGCTGTTCACAGACTATGGTCCCTTTCAGAGGCCTTCCCTCGGGATGTTCACTGGTGGATTCGATCCTCGCATACCTGCTCTTCAAGTTCGACTCCCCATCAAGATTTAAAGTTTCCACATAACAAACTCCAGACGGATCACTTGTGGCAAGCAAGACTATATCACAAGGAACAGTTTCATTAGCCAGAATTTTAACCAGTTCCCCTACTCGAATCGTCTTCCACTTCTTCTCCTGATACATCCCCTCATGAAACACCAAAGATGTTCGATTATTCTCTCTTGTATCCGACCGACGTCGACCAAAATCTTCATAACCATCCTTGACAGCTGTGACTACGAGCACTAGCACGAGAGGAAAAAGAGAAGCAGTTCTTCCGAAAACTGCAAGCTGTGGAATTTGATTTAAAATGACAATAAAGAGAAAATATATATAAGCATAGCGATGGAATTGCTCGAAAAGATTCTTCGGTATGAAAGATAAAAGAGTATATTTGCTCGTGCGCACTATGTTCCCCGCCATGTTGAAACTCTTATTGGTTCGGTCTGGATTATTGATGTAAACAACCCTTTGTGACGTGTCATAACTCTGACTGGGTCTTCGTGTACCAGATAGCCTGTTGCTTAAGTTGTCCATGTCCGTCCAGTTCTCACTCAGACACACATGCATCAGAAATAATCCCAGAGATCAATTCGAGCCTGAATACGGGCACATCAATGATCATCCAGAGACGGTTTGCTGAACTGACAGTCCCTCCCTTCACCTAAAACATCTGGATCCCACTCCGATCGCACCCTCCATTTCTGTTGCTCTTAGAGAACCTACACTTCAACAAACATGACCTGAAAACAAGCACTTAATTTCCACGAACATTTTCAGCAGTATTCCCAAATGATGAAAAAGTTCAAAGAAGGCATGATAACATCACTCACTCTCAGTTCTGGCCCAATGCGTTGATTAAGTGTAATTAACCAAATTCTTCAATAAAATGGAAGGACGTTCTGTCACAAGTGCATAGCTTCTGCAAGTTGAATACCTCTGTAACAGAGCGGAAAAGCATATCCTGGAGTGGTCAAATAACCTCAGTCACTGGGAGACTTCTGGAGATGACACAAAAACTGGTGGATCTGGCAGAAGCCGAATCGCAACGCCAAAAAATACTCAGCGCTCGCGCAAAGGCATACTGCCAATGGCCTTCAAACTTAAAAGAAAAGCGAATCCTATTACTGCACAATGGGACAGTACAAGTCCGGTATAATAAATCATGCACACACGTGATCACACATGTACAGATAAGACTAATTATAAGGAGCGGACACAAAGCATGGAAGCGCATCGTTGTAGTGATGAGATTCGATGGCAGAAACACACCTGGAAACTCCAATACAGAGTAAATCGCAACTGCCCGAAGTCTAGCCCCATCGACCCCACACGGCTGTCCGAATCGAAAATCTCATTCTCACTCTATATCAATAACTGTTTTGAAAGAGCCTTGGAATCAAGCCTCCCATAGCAAGCATGCAACGAAAACCCCTACGCTATGAACAAGACCTAGCACTAGAGAAGTTTCATGTGGCAGGTGAAGCTCCTCAAAACCAACTATGTAACTCGAGCATCAGATTATGTAAAATGTACTTCCACGCGAATCTCCATAATGAAAGTCGTTCAAGCAGAAAATCACGAACCTTTTCGAAGACAAACACGAAAACAGCAAATCAAAGGTGGTGGTGCGTGAATCTCTAAAACGTGCTAAACAAAACAAAACATCATTTGTTAACGCCCAAAAAAAATTCCGTAAATCATGGTTAGTTATAAAATGGGCAAAAAAGCGCATTTGAAGTTGTAAGATTATAATCCAACGAAACGTATAGGGGTGCCACAATACGTAAAGTGAGTGAGTTATACTCAACTCCCGACATCATACGTGGAGTTGTTGCGCCACAGACGAGTCGTTCGATATCAAGCTCAATTTCAAGACTGGTTAACAAAAGTGTGCATTTCATCCGCTCGTAGAAATCGCGAGTCGAGATTCCTATTCATCCACGTTACCAATGAACCATGGGATCATCTACACTGAATAGTGAAATTAGGTTGCCCCTCACTAATTTCACGACATGCCACACTAAATAAATATTTATTGCTAATATACAAAAATATCCAACTTTTAAATAAGTAATTGGTGTATTTCGAACTCATGAACTTCCATGTGCACAAATAGAAGTATTTGTAGAAATATTTTTTGACTTTGATGGCTTTTACAGTCACTTTCTTGGAAGAAGGCAACCTAATTGCAAGGGCAACCTAATTTCACTATTTAGTGTACTGATCCAAAAACACAGACAAACCTTTCATAAAGAAGTGATATAAATAGATTGCAAAGGAGAGTACACAAGTTGAAAGATTTGTATAAGGTATTATATTATATAAGGAAGTATAATAAACAAACTTAACTAAAGGGTTTCAAGACTTGTGATGACAAGATTGAGGTTATCCCCTTTTTGCTTTCAATATGTATAATCCCTATGTCATTATCCCCTAAAAGACCATTGTTCAATTAATGGACAAATAGATTTTGGGCAGGTACCTACATTCTCAATTTTGTTCTTGATTTTCTCAAACTTTTTTGGAAGATAGAAAAACTGACTACCTTTGTGGAAATATAAATTTTTTCCTATCGGTGCCCAAGAACAAAAGTCATGTCCAAAGAAGCTCAAAATGGGGGATAGGGGCAACCAAAAAATATTTAAAAAAAATTTGAATTAAAATTTTCTATTAAAATTTTTCTCATAGAATACATTTTTGCTCACATAGAAAGATTTGATTCATTCCATTTGGATTTCTTATGAGAAAGCTATGGACAATCTTCTTTTTGGGCAATCTAAGCATCTGTTTGGGAAAAAATAACTTGTAGGATTCATTTCTAAAAGAATTTTTACAATTTAAAAATAAAAGTTCCACATGGTTTATTTTGCTTCCTAGAGCACTCTCACCATCGGGATTAGTGCATTTTAGTTCCATCTTAGAGATATTAATGATTAAGATTTTTATTCTATTTTCTACCTACTTCTCCTTAACAATTTCATAAAGACTAAACTTTATGCTTCTTTTATTTTCTTAATTTTTTCCTAGACTCTCAACTCAATTTTCCACCATTAAGATTTAAAGCTCAAACTTCGTAGTGCAAAAAATTTAAGTAAAGAAGGTTCAAAGTCAAATGTAGTAAAAAACTTGTTTTTTTACTTTAAACGTAGATATCTTGCAATCTGTGTGGTTAAAACTTTTGAAAAATTTACCACATATTTTCATACTAGTGAGGTTTAAGATCCAATGGTTAGATGTGCAAAAAAAACAAATTTCAATGTTTTTTACTCTTTATTAAAGAAATGGCAGTTTTGAGTGTTTTGTTGCAAAAGGAGGCCTATTGCTTTGAAGATAGGATTGTTACGTTGAACGCATTTTTGGATTTTGGTGTCAAAATGTCCGTCTAATGTCGCATGTTGAATATGTCAAGTGTCACATGTATTGGACAAACTTAAGGTTACCCACATGCGAGGTCGCCCAACTTTTCAAAATTTTCTGCCCGACAAGCAGAAAATTTCATCCTACATAGAAAGCCCAAACCACGTCAACATAAGCAACTGCAGGCGGGCGACCACGGGTAGAAAAAAGACAACTACGGGTAGAAGCGAGTGCGGTTTTGGAAAAGACGACTACGGGTGGAGAAAGTGTGGGTGGAGACTGGGCAATTCCAGGATGGTTTGGCGTGCGTACAAGTGAAGCGGCTACGTGAATAGGTAAAGGGACAACTATGGGGAAAAAAATCCAATTCCTTTCAAATCCAATCTTTGTTAAATCTAATGTTCTTTGAAAATTCAAATATTATAGAAATTATATAAGAATATAATTCATTTAACCCCTGAGCGCCCTACAGCGTGAAATATGTCGCTGGAAATTCAATTGGGGCCCAATTGACTCTCGATCTTCGTTGTACTGAAAAGAATAAAGTACAAAGGGGTTATAGTGATGTTGGGGAGTGGTACTGATGGCTATCATTGTCTAGCGTGAACGTAGGGACCAGTAAATGAAGCTGGTGTACAAGAAATTCCGCTTTTCAAGGGATTTGCAATTCTGAGTGTCACTGAGATCACCAGTGATGGCTGGTACGAGACCGTTGTCTGCGATTATGCTCGCTGCTAAGGGGACTTCTGCTTCACACAACAAAATTTACGCACGTTGTTGCTGAACGTCTCCTTCCATTTGTCATCATGTACAACTTGGATTACTAGTACGAGTGAAAATCCAAGGTAACCAATTTTTTTCCTCTACAAATTGGAAGTGCGTGTGAGATGAGGTCCTTATCACCATGTGCTCCTCACGCAATTATCGTTTTCATCTTCGCCTACCAATATCCCTACAGTTGTGAATGAGTAGAGATCGACGATGCTACTTGAGAATTAGCAGGTTTTAGCCCAAACAATGAGTAGTAACCAGTGTTGAGTCCGATTAGTATACATGAATTGGGTTTGTGAAGTGGACGTAGCGGTGAGCAAAGTTGGGCCCCAAAGTGAAATTCTTTCTGCCTGTCATGACTCAGCTCGTTCATGAACTTGGATAACAAAAGACACTTTGATTGCACTTGACTCCATCCTTTTCTGTGGACTAGTCGGAATCGATAGTGAGTGCATGCTGTGTGGTTTGTGGTTCACCAAGCAGTTTTAGCTCCAAGCCACAATATTACTCGTTGTTTTTTATTCACGATACAATGTTTTTTTTCACATTTTGCGGTGAAACTTTTGGGATGTGATTTTAGAACAAGCGGGAGCAAATTCATTAGAAGGGGGTTTTGTGTGGTTGGAAACTTGTGAGCACATTGACAACTCCAATCTCACCTCGTCGAAGAAGATAGTTCCTCCCCTGAAACCATCTTTCTTGTGAAATCTCCAAAATAACACTATATTCAATAATTTGAGAGAAGGCGACCCTCTCAATTTAATATTGACCATTTGTACACCCAAACTTTGTGTTGTAATTCCATAAAATTTAATTAGATAAACATGAATTTCAATATGTACAAGGTGTAATTTCCATTAAAATGAGAGCATTTTGAGAAAAGGTCTTCATTGATAACATTTAATTTGTAGTAATAGTATTTGTCTGAGTCATATAAAGATAGGTGATGCCATTAGTTTAACACGAACTGAAGTCATGAGCACTCTCGATGGTTGTAAGAGTGTGTTGTACATCTAAGTGGTCCGGGTTCGATTCCCATGGAATTCGTATGAGCGCTTAATCGAACTACATGACTTGGTGAGTGAGCTTTGCAGGCAGGAAAGACACAAAAACCAACTGGCCCCTACCTAACATTGTGACAAGGCTAAAGAAGTTAACAACAGAAAATGATATTCCTACTACCCTTTTAAAGAAAATTGTATTTCATTCTAAAAATGCAACAATTGTGTTGTGGAACCTATGTTTATAGTACTTTGAACACCTATCATGCACTTCAATACTTGTTCATCAATAAAAACAATACTTCAAACTTTCAAAGCCCTATAGGACATATTGAAAATTCAAAGGCGCCAAAAGAAAGCTATGCTTAGAAATAAAATGAAATTCAATTGACCTATTGGGATTTTTGCAATTGTAATATCCAGACCCACCATTTTAAGTTCTTAGAACCATATGCAACTAAAACAATTTGAGACTCACTTATCTTGTGATAAAACATCACTAAACAAAGCTCAGACACCATCCTCACAAAGTGGGTTCTAGGGGATTTAGGAAGTGAAGCAACACTAAAAGAAACCCGCGTTTTAGTTGATGTGGACAAATTTTATCAAACGAATTTTTGTGGACATTGAAGGTGATGTATCATGTTTTTATGTCACCATTGATATTACATTAAATGTTTTTGATGACA